>CAUZXS010000589.1:0-117727 GCA_963585895.1 Sepioteuthis lessoniana
CTTAACCCTCTACAGAGAAACATTCTGTGTATTCTACAGGCCTAGCCGACTGGCCCCCCTTCTTTGATATTTGATATGTTTTTTTCGTTGTGCATGTGTGTGCGTGTGTGTTTGTGTGTGCTTGTGTGTTAGAGTGGTTTTGGATTTCACTAACTTAATTTCCCTCAGCATGTGTGTGAGTGTGTGTCTTGGGGATTTTTTATGTGTGTATGAGTGGTAGTATGGTTTGAAATTTACTGGTAACTTTTTCCTAATAGTTTTTGTCGGTGTATATATATATATACTCATATCTATGTGTATGATTGTATATATATATGTGTTTCCAGTTTGATGCTTTCGTCAGAGAACATGTTTGGCGCAAGGTCTAGTTAATGGGGTATTCAACAAGACTTGCTTGAACTTACTCTTGTTTGTAGTTTGAATGGTTTTTACTTATGTTTTTTTTAATGAATGCTGGTCCTTTTTCTTAGATTGTATTTCTCTTAGCCTACTTTATCCCTTATTTACTTTTGATATTTGATATGTTGTGTGTGTGTTTGTATGGGGGAGTGGTTTCCGATTTCACTTAGTTACTTTTTCTGTCTGTGAGTGAATGTGTTTCTTCAGATTTTTTAATAGGCACGAATATAAATTTTGAATTTTAAATTTGAATTTTAAATTTTGTATTTAATTTAAGATAAGTATTACTGTATCCTTACGTAAGGTTATTAGGGAATGCTGTACTTCCCTAAATTATTATTAAATCTGGAGTTTTAAGTTGAAATGTATTTAGAATCTAAAAATTAAAAAAAAAATTAATTTAATATAATTCCAACCGGTGATAAAAAATAAAAAATAAAAACCGAAAGTGGGCAAAATGGGGAGGAAACTCTTCACCCCTATTCTACCCTCTCCCACCCTTCCTTCCTTCTGTGTCTATTCTGAATGTAATTATTTTATCCATTAGATCTGAGGAAGTTTTGCTATTTTTGATGTTATTGATTCATATCAATACCCATAACAGGATGGAAATAAATTTATAACCCTAATGTGACCGGTTTTTGTTTTTCTTAAGGAATTTATTACTCTGTAATGTCAGTTACATTGAGCTCTTTACCGGGAAAATTTAAATGTTCATAGTTGAATGATTTTTTGTCCTGGCGGAATTATTCTCGACTCCGGTTTAACTGGACCGAATAATACATATATACAGGGTGGAACTATAAAATTGACGCTCTAGAAAAGACGACATGATTCTATTTCCGTTTAATGAAAACCGGTTTTCTTTTTTTGTTGCAGACCATCAACTAATTGGCCAGTTGTGTACAAATCCCAAGAGCGATAGGAGCCTTCTATCATGTCTGAAAGTGACACAATGTTCAACGACCGGGATCGGAGATGCGCCGCTATACAGCACATGCTCTCTATCGATCCAAGCTAGGACAACAGGACCATTGCCAGCACCCTCAAAATGCAAATCTGGATTGCCACGAATAACAGGGACGTCCCCAGGGTGATGAAAACAAAGTATCCGTCTATGGTTGTGGTCTTTGGTGTGATTTCAAGTGAGGGCCACCTCACATCTTCGAAGTCGGCTTGAAAGTCAACACCAAAGGGTACCTGGATGTGCTGAAGAGTGTGGTGATCCCCTGGTGCAATCAGATGGCCGGTGGCAGACCCTGGGTGTGGCAGCAGGGCTCGGCTCCGGTCCACAAGTCCAAAGAGACCCAAGCTTCGCTTAGAAGGAGTGCTACGACTTTGTACCCTTCTCTTACTGGCTCCCTCCTCCCCCGACCTGAACCCGCTGGACTACTTCGTTTGGTCATACGTCGAGAACATCCCCAACATGACCTCCCACAATACCAAAGCCAGCCTGATCGCCACCCTCCGCCGAGTATTCGCCAAGCTCCCGCCGGCGCTTGTGGAAAAGACATGCACCCAGTTCCGGATCCGTAACGAAGTGGTGATTGAGGCTGAAGGCGACTACATTGAATAGAAGTCAGCTCTACTACATAATCAAGTTACCTGAATTGATTTTTTCAATAAAAGTTTAAAAATAAAGCTGTAGTGTTGCTTTCTTTAGGACGACAATTTTATATTTCCACCTTATATATATATATATATGTGTGTGTGTGTGTGTGTGTGTTTGTGTGTGTGTGTGTGTTTGTGTGTGTGTTATGTTTATTTCCATTTGTGTGTGTGTGTACGATTCATGTTTTAATCAACTTTGGTTTAAATTATCTATAAAATTCTTTTTATTTATTTGCAGTAGCGTGTAGTCGTTGGTATAAAATATTGGCATTATTTTAAATCTTCTTCGACTACCTTGGTATAGGTGTTTCGAAACATTTAATTTTCTGTTTTCTTCTATTTTGCTATTACTCTTGTGAAGTGATATTCTTGTATTGAGTACCTGTGTTGATCCTATGTATATTTCTTTGCATTCACTACATTCAATTATGTCGACTACGTTTTTTGAGTTGCAGCTTAAGTTTTTATCTATTTTGAATTTGGTTTCCGGGTTTTTAAAGGTATAGGATTTACCTTCTATAATTATATCACATAATTTATATCGTTTCTTATCAAATTTGGTAACTCCTTCTGTTGTGTTTTCTCCAAACGTAGAAGAGGTATATTAGTTTATATAAATATGTAATAGCATGGATACTTATCTGCGACCACTGGTGTATATATATATAATATAACCAATATATATAAATATATTATAACCAATATATAACGACACCTCTGAGTATTCTTTTTAGAATATTAATTTATGGTATTGGATACGCCCTTTTTTGCGAGCAATTTTATTGTTTAAGTAATAATAATAATAATAATAGTCCTAGAAAATGACACGCATAAACTCCTACGGGACTTTAATATACAAACGGATCACCTAATCCCGGCCAGAAGACCAGACCTAATAATAATCAACAAAAAAAGAGAGTTTGTAAAATTGTCGACTTTGCTGTCCCGGCGGACCACAGAATAAATCTGACGGAATGTGAAAAGAAGGATAAGTACCTCGACCTTGCTAGAGAATTAAAAAAGTTGTGGAACATGAAAGTGACGTTTGTGCCGAGTGTCATTGGTGCTTTTGGCACAATAATTAAAGGATTATTAAAAGGCCTGGAGGACTTGAAATTTGGCGTTCGGGTAGAGACTATCCAAATGACAGCATTGCTGAGAACGGCCAGAATCTTGAGACAAGTCCTGGAGACTTGAGGAGACTTGCTATCACTCAAACTCCTGTGAGAAACTACCAGCTAACGCTGGTATGAAAAACTCTCAAATGAGTAAATAATGATTTGTAAAAAAAAAAAAAAAAATAGTTTCAAGTATCTATTCTTAATACAAATAATTTTTGGTTTTATAGTTTCACGTATTCCTATCAAATACTTAAAAAAATTTCAAACTGATCTACTTGGCCAAACAGATACTATCACTCTGGGTCAGAGTGGACCTGGGAGTAATAGCAATGAAGGGCTTATTACACATTCTCTAAAACTTCAGAACTCGAGTCTCACTTGGAACACACACACATACACACACACACACACACACACACACACACACACATATATATATATATATACAGAGAGAGAGAGAGAGAGAGAGAGAGAGAGAGAGATGTGGCGTAGTGGCTAACATATAGAACTGTGTCGTCGTAGTAAGTGAGTTCGAATTTCAGTCGCACAATTACATTCACTTTCGGGCAATTACTCTTGGGAAAGGCACGAACCCTCTTAACCCCTATGTTATACATACTTTGACATTAGATAACCTGCGAAGGTTGATATGCCATTAAACAAAGAAACCAAACCAAACCAAACCAAACCAAACCCAAATTCCGTGACCTCTCTTTTTTTCTTCGTGCCATTCATTCGCTTTTCCTTTATATTGAGAAAGAATTCTGGGCGATTGGACAAAGAAAGAAAGAAAGAGTAACTTGTCGTCTTCACTCTTTGCAGTAGTCGTACAAAGGTTAAGGAATTCGGTATTATTCCCAAGCCTTTGTGAAAGACATACGTTGAAGGTCTTAACAAAAGGCGACGTTTCTAATTCTTTGGTTAATTATAGAAGATTCAATGGGTAAAGCGTTACTGGCCCTTCAACCTTAACCTCGATTCCCCGAAACTTTGTTTATACTACGTTCCGAGGAGAGCAAGAAGAAATCTAGAATTTCTTTAAGACACGAATCTCTTTGTTCGTATCACCGACCCAGAAGTCTTCATGCAAATTTAAACAGCTACAATTCTGGTTGAAAGTTTTGTTTAAATCATCAATTAAGATTATGGTAGCATGACACTTATTTATTCAGATTACAGTGACATATAACAACAAATATGGAATGCCAAGTGGTTTGGTTGGTTTTATGGCGTATTAATCGTTACTGGGTTATTTAATGCCGACGTCAATCTGTTTTTAAGCAATTATTTGGTTTTCGGGTCATACCAAAGACTTTAAGAATGGTACTTGATTCCTATTTGTTTAACACTCAGCATTATAAGGTAAGGATCAAGGGTAAAGTGGAGCAATCCAAGGAATGGATTAGCGCACTCACCTACACCTCGGTGTAGTAGCTATGGAAAAGGGAGCCTTCAGGTCACCCTCGACTACGGTCGCCAACAACTATTTGGTTTCAAGTTGCGAATGATTGTAGCTTCAAGCAAGCGCAAAAAGTTTAATAAGAACAGGAAGACTAGATTACCTTACTCGAGCCTTTATTGAACGTAATACATGGTTATCAAGTTTTTAACAGCCAAGTTGATATATGACACAAGGTTATTTTATAGTTGGGAGTCACACACAAATCAAAACTCTGCTGTAGCTGGTCTAGAAAGTTCTTGGAACCATCGGCATTCTGCTATTAGGGTTCCTTAGGCGCTAAGCAGGCATTGGTTGTGGAGAAGGACCCCAGTAACCAAGCCATTGCAAACCACTCACATACACGTCAAGATAATAGGTGATTAGTTATTTACTAAAATTTGCTTAGTTGTGGCACAGAGCCAGAAGAAAAGGGCTTCCTGTGAGACTTGAACTCACAAACAAGTCTGCAAAACTAACTTGCTAACCATTACACCATGCGAGGCGCCCAGGTAATAAATGGTCAGTAATTTACAAAGCGTTTTGCTTAGATATTGCACAAGGTCGTTTAAATGGGGCACCTAGTAAGAGTCGTGAAGGTTTGCAAGCCCCTACCAAGAAATGTTCTTGATATAACACTAAACTGCATCTGATGGTGAGGCTCCGGTTCTAGAGATCATGAGAATGTAGAGGACTTCTTAATTGTCATTACTCCCAGATCCACTCTGACTTAGAGTAGTAGTGACTGTTAGGATCCCTTTTTGTTTCTTTTTTTATTCTTGTCTTTCTTTTTCCATATATTTCTTTCTTTCTTTTTTTTTTCCACGTTTTCATTTCCATCATTTTCTTTCTTTCTTTCTTTCTTTCTTTCTTTCTTTCTTTCGTTTGTTGGTTTGCTTGCTTTTTTCCTACTTTCTTTCTCCATATCATTATTTTCTTTCTTGCCTTCTTTCTTTCTCCACTTTTTCATTTCCCTCATGTTTCTTTCTTTCCTTCTTTCTTTTTCCTCGTCTCTCTTTCCTTCTTTTTTATTTCTTTTGTTCGTTGGTCTACTTGTTTTTTTCCTACTTTCTTACTCCTTATCATTCTTTTATTTCCCTCTTTCTTTCTTTCCCATCTTTCTTTCTTTCTTTCTTTCTTTCTTTCTTTCCACTTTTTCCTTTCCCTCATCTTTTTTTTTCGTTCTTTCTTTCTTTCTTTCTTTCTTTCTTTTTCCTCGTCTTTCTTTCTTTCTTTCTTTCTTTCTTTTTCCTCGTCTTTCTTTCTTTCTTTCTTTCTTTCTTTCTTTCTTTCTTTCTTTTGTTTGTTGGTTTGCTTGTTTTTTCCCTACTTTTTTTCTCTTATTTCCTTCTTTCTTTCTTTCTTTCTTTCCTTCTTTCTTTCTTTCTTTCCTTCTTTTTTTCTTTCTTTCTTTTGTTTGTTGGTTTGCTTGTTTTTTCCCTACTTTTTTTCTCTTATTTCCTTCTTTCTTTCTTTCTTTCTTTCTTTCTTTCTTTCTTTCTTTCTTTCCTTCTTTCTTTCTTTCTTTCCTTCTTTCTTTCTTTCTTTCTTTCTTTCCTTCTTTCTTTCCTTCTTTCTTTCTTTCTTTCTTTCTTAAGCGAACCATATTCATTCATTACATTTAACTCACTTGCGTTCGATCGTCTGTGATATAAAGTCATTTTTTTATTCTTCTCTTTCTTTTTCCATATATTTCTTTCTTTCTTTCTTTCTTTCTTTTTCCACTTTTTTATTTCCCTCATTTTTCTTTCTTTCTTTCTTTCTTTCTTTCTTTCTTTCTTTCTTTTTCCTCGTCTTTTTTCTTTTTTCTTTTGTTTGTTGGTTTGCCTATTTTTTCCTACTTTCTTCCTCCTTATCATTATTTTCCTTCTTTCTTTCTTTCTTTCTTTCTTTCTTTCTTTCTTTTGGTTGTTGGTTTACTTATCATTTTTTATTTCTTTCTTTCTTTCTTTCTTTCTTTCTTTCTTTTGGTTGTTTGTTTACTTATCATTTTTTATTTCCTTCTTTCTTTCTTTCTTTCTTTCTTTCTTTCTTTTTGTTGTTTGTTTACTTATCATTTTTTATTTCCTTCTTTCTTTTTCTTTCTTTCTTTCTTTCTTTCTTTCTTTCTTTTGGTTGTTGGTTTACTTATCATTTTTTATTTCCTTCTTTCTTTCTTTCTTTCTTTCTAAAGCGAACCGTCTTTATTCATTACATATAACTCACTTACGTACAATGGTCTGCGATATAAAGTTGCTAGCTACTGAACCATAGTGCGCTGTTGTTGCTAATTACTTAGTTTTAGTTTCATTTTGGCACAGGGCCACTAGAATTTTAAATCTAGAGGAGTGTATTTTTCCTGCCGGGTCACGTGATACTAATCGTAGGGACAAGTGCTATTTGTATAACTGTGTGGCCATCCCCTGTTAAATTGACTATGTGTTGTATAGTCCACCCGAGAATATGTAGTTACATACCGTGAGGATTGATTGATTTACTGATTTTAACGTCCTTTCAACACGTTTACGGTTATTTAATGCCTAGATGTAAGGGAATCGCTATCATTAAACGCTTATAATTGCAGTTTGGGTGCAGTTGTTTCTTTAGATAATTTTTGTACACTATCCTCTCATGTACAAATTATTTACCAACAAATCTCGTACACATGCAAAATAAAGTGTTACATATTCAGTTCAGCATAGTTTGGTATTAAGCCAAAAGCATAGAACACTCAATGAGAATCCAGCTTACTAGCAGGCCAATAGTTTAGCTTGTTAACCATTACTCCACGCGAGTGTACAAATAATGTATAACGGGTGAAAGGGTACTTTCCACGTATCCAAATGTTTTTTGCCCAGTCGGCTGGTGCTGTAGAATACACTGACTGCACCTCTGCAGAATGGTTAGACACCCCTCCCAGTGGGTGTCCTGTATATGACACTAAACAGTCTGAGGGTGAGGTTCCAGTAATGCTAGAGCTTTGGAAAATGCAGAGTCCCCCTTCATTGGCATCGTTCCTAGATCCACTTTAGCCTGGCGTGGTAGCACCTGATAGGGCCCTATCTATGGGTTAAATAGAACTAACGGCATACTTATGTTAAACTGAATTGTTTGATTAAACTGAATAGCTTGAAATAGAAATGTTTTGACAATAAAACCGTATTACATGTAAACTGTGTGCTTATGCAAAAGTGAATAATTTGAAATAGAACTGTTTCTCGGCATTGAAACTGTATTTGTACTAAACTGAATTGTTTAACATAGAACTGTTTTGACAATTAACTGTGTGTAAACAAAATTTGTATTTATGCTAAACTGAATTAGCTGAATTAGAACTGCTTGACTAAACTGAATAGCTAGAAAAAGAAATGTTTTTCACAATTAAACTGTACTTAAATTTTAACTGAGTACTTATGTTAAACTGAATTGTTTGAAACTGAACTGTTTTTGACATTGAAACTGTATTTACATTAAACTGAATTGTTATATGTAACTGCTTGAATAGTTTGAAATAGAAATGTTTTTGACAAGTAAACTGTGTACTCATGCTAAACTGAATTGTTTTAAATAGAACTGATTATTTACATAAAAATGGATTTAGCGTTAAATAACCTACAAAAGTTGATATGCCATAAAACCCAACCAACCAAGCAACCAAATGTTTTTGTTTTTGAATGGCATATCAACATTCGTGGATCGTTTAATGCCAAAGCCATCCTTCTAGAAAAACAGCAGTGGTTCTATTTAACCCATAGTTGAGAAGATATGGGGTATTGCAAAAGGTATTTATCTGAAAGTGAACGTAATAGCACGACTGGAGTTCGAACTCGCTTACTGCGATTCCGCAGCTTTAACCAGTACACTACAAAGACACCCCTTCTACATATCTAGATCTGGAGCCTCATAATCATATATAGTTTAGTATCATACCAGCATGCTCCTTTAGGGAGGTGGCAATCCTCTTTAGGGAATACGCTTAGCGTATTCTAAGCTCCACTGACAGGCTGAGGTGAGGATTGAAATCACTGTTCCATGACCCACAAGAACAGTTCGTTAACCATTACTCAATATGGAGACATTGCACGTTTCTGATGTTTTCAGGATGTATTTAACAACTTCCCCGCATGAGCTGGATGTGATACAAGGTCAATTCAGAGTTTTTCCTTCTCGTAGACTGGTTGGCATACCAAGGCCAAAGAACCTAATCTGCTGTACTATTTACCTAGAGCTGGAGTGGGGATAGTTGGATTTTCACCTTTCCCAAAGCTTTTAGCACTGTATGAAATGCAAACAGCCTCGATCAGAGTTTGAACTTGGGTTGCTGTGTCCATTTTCAACACGAAATCCATTAGACCACGGCCATCTTCACTTTTTCATTCTTGTCGGATTGATTTTTTTTTTATGTTTGTGGTTATTTTTAGAAACTTTTGCTCTCAGCCCAATTAATTAAAGGATGCAGAAAATATTTCTTTTAAAAAAAATAAGATTAGGGTTTTTCGAAAGACAAACACACAAAATAACTTGACATTTATCTCATCCTTGAAGCTAATGATTCCATCCTTGTCTCATACCCGAACTCATATTCCTCCCCCTCTTTCTTCACATCTGACCCTGACTTCATTATGTAATGAAATTTTTTTCTTCTTCTTCTACTTCTGTCATTTCACATAACCCAACGAAAGAAAAACGATTTTTTTCCTCCTTTTATTTATTTACTTTTTAAGGTCGTACAATTTTTCTTCTTATTTCAAATTAATGACTTTCTGTTGGAACATTGTACAACTTCTTTTATTAGAATTACACATTATTTTTTATTTTATTTATATTTCTAACCCTTTAGTTGTTCTTTCTTTCTTTCTTTCTTTTCCTATTGCATTTTGTACTTAATCTTCCTCTTTTTTCTTTCTTCTTCTCCCTTTTTCCATTTCGTCCGAATAACATCCTTTCTTTCTTTCTTTGTTTCTTTGTTTCTTTCTTTGTTTCTTTCTTTAAGGTCTCTCTCTCTCTCTCTCTCTCTCTCTCTCTCTCTCTCTCTCTCTCTTCGGCAATGACAGTTATAAGATTTCTATTTGAAAATAAATACTGCCATTTGTTTATTTGTTAGTTATTGTTTTTCTGTTTCAATAAACTGGTCGGAATATTTATTGCAGATACTCGGGGAAAATATGCAATCACTTTGACCAGAGGACATGTCCTTAATTTTTATTCTTGTTTAATAAATTCTTCTTCTTTTGATGATTGATCACCTGTTTAAGGGAGCTTCCCCACTCCCAGTCTATCCCTGTTTTGCTGAGTTGAGATAATTGCTCGGCGCCTGAAGCGTCCCTATAGGGGAATGACGACGGAACCAAGCATCTTTTAGATTAGTTGTACAAGAGTTTCGATTTGTGCATGGGTTATCCATAATAAAATGACCTTGTGTCATACATATATCGACATCGTGGGAGATCGGTTAATTTCTTCTTCTTCTTCTTCTTCTTCTTCTTCTTCTTCTTCTTCACCATTTTATTTGAGCTTTCTTTTAGACAACATTTCTGTGCTTTCTGCAGCAGTTTTTATCCATTTTTATTCCCTTTTATCATTGGTCTTCTTTCCTCAGAGACATTTTTCTCCTTCTCTCTTTCCCCGCTCTTTTCCTCTTCCTCTTTCCATGTATTTTCTTTCTTCTTCCCTGCACTTTCCCTTATGCATCTTCTTCTTCTTCTTCTTCTTCTTCTTCTTCTTCTTCTTCTTCTTCTTCTTCTTCTTCTTCTTCTTCTTCTTTCCTTTTACCACCCCACCGGCCTTCCTTTCTTTTTTCTTCTCCGTCTTCTTTTTTTTCCCTCTTTTCCTGTCTTTCCTTCTTTCCTTCTTACCTGCTTTTTTCTTCATAATATTTTTTTCATTCAACGCTATCCACGTAATCTTCATTCTTCTTTCGAGTGGCTAGCGTCAATAAAATTAGAGACATTACCTCGTTGTGATAAAATTTCTTTCCCGCCAAATGACTTGTATCTCATCGTTTTCTTTATTCAGTCATTCGATCACCTGAAATGTTTTCTTTTTATTTCGAAAAGATTAAAACTTTTCAGCTTTTATTATAGTTCTAGAAATTTCCACTATTTTTGAGTATGTTCGTAAATACTCAAGTTAATTTGATTTCGTTTCTATTTCAGATTAACTTGAAAAGCTAAATTATAAAGCGCTCCGTGAGGATTGAACTCGCGATAAAATTACTCTTCTCTCTCAAATTACTATTTCTTCTTTTTTTCTCGTTTTCGTATTCTTTTCTCTTTTAGGTTGATTTCTTTTCTTTCTTCTGTTTTCTAAGGTTATTCTTTTTTCTTTTACTCTTGGTTTGATTATAATCTAATTTCTTTCTTTCTTTCTTTCTTTCTTTCTTTCTTTCTTTCTTTCTTTCTTTCTGCTTGGGCGACAGAATACGCCGACAGCACCGACCCACGTGTGTCATAGATATGACACAAAGTTACATTGGATTGTAAGTAAGGCTCCAGTACTGGAGTTTTGGAAAATATGGATTACCGTTTCATTGCCATCACTTCCAGGTCCACTTTGACCTAATATGTTATTGTTATATTTTGACCTTTTGACCCGGCCAAAAATGCCATTCCAAGGTGATGCACCGGAAGGAGGTGATACATTCTAATGGCTGTTATGAGAGGAAATCACGTGGGCGGAAATTGGCTGATGAAATGGGACGAGCTAAAAAATTCCCATGGTACACTCATAGACTGATGCACCGGAAGAGAGTGACCTGTGAACTGCATGACAGTAATTTCCGCTTGATGACGATTAAACATTCGATTTCAAAGATCGAGTGGGCGATCGAGTGGGCGTTGAACTATTATATAACGCAGTCAAGACGGAAGTCAAGTGCCTGTTCGAGTCGAGTGGCAGTTGAGTTCAAGTTCCAGTCGGAGTAAGACGAGATGTGGTAGGGAAAACTACACCCGGCCGAAGGGGCCCTCGGGAACCCCGATGGAGTTTGGGGACCAGAGAAGTTGCTGATAAGATGCGGTAAAGAAAGCCATCACCCAGCAGAGTGGACTCCAGGGCCTCCGGTTGAGCATCAGGAGAACGAGAAAGACACAACGTTGACGGCCATAAGAGTGGGGGTCAAAATATTGTAGTTATGTTTGATCTCCAACACCCTCTCACACGCAAACCTTGAGTAACCCTTTTCGAACCCTTGCAATAAAGAGAGAGGTAAATATTTTTCTAAAGAAGTCTTTCTGCTGATTGATTTGGTTTGTTTGGTTTTATGGCATATCAACCTTGGTAGGTTATTTAACGCCAAATCCATTTTTATGTAAATATTCTGTTCTATTGAAAACAGTTAAGTTTAGCATAAGTACACAGTTTAATTGTCAAAAACATTTCCATTTCAAACTATTCAAGCAGTTATATGCAGTAATTCAGTTAAGTGTAAATACAGTTTTAATGTCGAAAAACAGTTCTATTTGAAATAATTCAGTTAAGCATAAGCACGCAGTTTAAGTGTAAGTACGGTTTAATTGTCATAAACGTTTCTATTTGAAGCTATTCAGTTTACTCAATTCATTTTAGCATAAGTATGCTGTTAGTTCTATTCAACCCATAGATAGGGCCCTATCAGGTGCTACCACTCCGGGCCAGAGTGGACCTGAGAGCGATGGCAATAAAGGGGTACTCCGCATTCCCCAAAGCTCCAGCACTGCTGGAACCTCATCATCAGATAGTTTAGTGTCATATCCAGGATGCTCGTTGGGGGGGGGTCTTACCCCTCTGCAGAGAAGCAGTCGGTGTATTCTACAGCCCCTACACCTCGGTGTCTTCCTGCGTCTTTATTATTGAGTTGTTGTGATGCTGTAGAGGACAATATAACATTATTACGTGTTTGATCCCACAAAGAGATCGAGAAGAACTGTTCGCTTAAGACTTAATATTACTTGTTATTTGATGCCATATAACTGTCTGCAAATTATTTATATTTGATAAGATAAATAGAATTATTAGTATTTGATAGCAATACTTGAAACCATTTGATTGACCGCAAAAAAAAAAAAAAAGAATTATACAAGATTGAAGTTTTAGTGCTAGGTCGCAATACTCGAAACCACTTAACTGATACATACCTGGCACAGAAGCTGTGTCAGTGAGTGGGGTTCAAAGACAAGCATGGTTTTACATTGCACCTCATAATTTTATGAGCAGCATATGACCAGAAGTGTACGAGTCACGGATCGTGTGCGACCTCTCCTCCCCTGACTCTCACTAGGAAATGACCAGGTGTTGAGTCCTGCCTGGTGGGAAGCACGGATAGATATCACGAACTGCGTGCAAACAAATAATGAATATTGAATAAAATTATTACGGGCAAGAATACTTGAAGTTATTTAACTATATATATATATATATATATATATATATGAAAGTAAACATGGATAAAATCCGACAGTATGAAGGTAGCAGGAAAAATATAATCCAAATAGGTGAATATATCATGATGTGAAGTCGACGTTAACGTTTCGGTTATAATAACCATCGTCAGGACTTGGATATAAAATAGTTCACAATATAGATGGGTGATTATTGAGATGGTTATTATAACCGAAACGTTAACGTCGACTTCACATCATGATATATTCACCTATTTGGAATATATTTTTCCTGCTACCTTCATACTGTCGGATTTTATCCATATTTACTTTCATACTGTCTTTTCGGAAAAAACTAATACCAAATACATTCTTATATATATATATATATATATATATATATATATATATATATATATAAATAAGTAAGTAAAGTTGGCGACTTTAGTTGAGGATGACCAGGAGGTTCACTTTTCGGTAGCTATTACACCGAGGTGTAGGGGAGAGCCCTACTCCATTCCCTGGACTGCTCCACTTTACCCTTGATCTTTACCTTATAATGCTGAGTGCTAAGCAAGGAGACACTTTTCTTTATTTCTTTGTTTCCTATTTAATTTCTTCGTCTTTTTATTTGTTTTTATCAAGCAATTCTCCGTTTTTTCTTTCTCCATTCTCCTTCCATGAAATTCATTTCTTTCACATTTTCTTCATGTTTTTGATGCTTTCTACCTGTTATTTTATTCCCGCCTAAATCAGACGCTATCTTTCTATCAACAGTCATCCGTTTGTTAAAATAATGATTTAAAAAAAACAACAACCTGCTTTTCTTATTTTTCAGATTTTAGGAAAAGGAAACGTAATCTCGAAGAAACATTGAATTCCAGAATTTACTTTCGAGTGTTTTTTTTTTAGATAGAAAAAGTTTTTTTCTGTTAGAAGGAGAAATTTATTTCTAAACAATGATGGCAATAGAAAATGAAATTGTTTTCTTCCTCTGTTTACATTGTAAAAATTAGTCATGTGTTTTCTTTCTTTCTTTCTTTCTTTCTTTCTTTCTTTGTACGTTTATTCGTTTGTTATTTCTTTTCTTCCTTTCTTTCCTTTTAATTCTTTTTATTTCTGCGTCTATTTCCACCTATTTCCCTTCTTTCTTTCTTTCTTTCTTTCTTTCTTTCCATCCACTTTTTTTCTGTCAGTTTTTCTTTCTTTGTTCACAGTTGCAAATGAGAAAATTTCTATTTGCTTCCGTATTTTCAGCCCCATTTCTCTAAAGCCTCTTCTTTTTCCTCTTCTTTTTCCCTCTTTTTCGCTAAACCTGATGTTTCTCCCTCCTTCTTTATCCCGTTGTACAATCTTACGTATTTAACGAACCCCTGAGATGAATGTTCTCATTAAAATAACCACACCAACTTAGATCATTACAGGAACAAAGCCTCTCAACTTCTGTCTGTCTGTCTCTATATATATGTATTTAACAACCCCTTCGCACAAGCAGGATGAGATACAAGGTCAATTTCAAGCGGAGTTTAAAAGGTTTGAATTCACACTTTTCCTTCTCCGAGAATGGTTACCATAAAAAAGTTAAAAAGTCAAGTCTACCTTACTAGTATTTGAACGGGTGCCTTTTTCATGCGAATTAGCGATTTGTGAAATGCAATCTGCTTCGTTCAAGATTTGAACTCAGGTCGCTGTGTGTATTTTCTACGACGATAACCGTTATACTATCAGTGACTTCAGGGGTTCGATCTCAGGAGAGTCATACCAAAAATTCAAAAAATGGTACTTGATGCCTCTCACTCAGAAGGTACGTATCAAGAGTAAAGTGGAGCAATCCAGGGAAAGGAGTAGCACCCTTCCCTTTCACCACAGGGAACGTTCGGGTCGCCCTCGACCTTATTCCCTAACTTTACTTATATATATATATATATATATATATATATATATAGATAGATAAGCACATCTAAGAAGTAAACTAGGAGAAATGTTTCCGCTCGTAGAAAATAATTTAGAGACGTTGAAATTAAATACAAACTTCAACAAACAGAATGTCGAATTATCATTCAACAAAATAAAGACCAAGATTTTGAGTACCAATAGATTTTTATCTTGTTCGTCCCGAAGTTTAGTCTATTATTATCAATTTATTTACGAGATTTCGATAGTCTTTAAATTAAAAAAAAGTGGATTAATTTATTCATGATTACAATTTGGTTAAAAATGTATTTTGAACCGTAAAGAATGGAAAATATTTCTTGAATTATATCGGGTTTTGATCTTTCATATATTGCAAGGCAGTTCAAATATCGTCTGCCAACTCAAAGAAATTTAAAAAAAGACACCGATTGGTCAATAAAAGCAGAAATGCAGATGGAAAACTTACAGCTTCTTGAACATATTTTTTTCAAGAATTAAAAATGTTTTGTATGGAAATAAATTGATTTTTACACACACACACACACACACACACACACACACACACACACACACACACACACACACACACACACGTGTATATATATATATATGGAGAGAAAGGAAGTTAAGCGATTTTCGCATCGATTTTGTAAAACTCAACAATTTCGGAAAAAACTGTGAACCGATGATTCGTTTGTAGCAGTGAAGGCCCTTATAAAACCATCCAAAGTTTTGGTATGAGCAGAAGAACCATGAAGCAATGGGCTACAGATTCGCCTAAATAACACTCGTCTGTTTTTTGAATTCAGAGCTTTTCCTTTTCCAAAACCAATTGCCTTACTAAAGTTAAAGAATTAAGTTTGTTGTACTATTTACCATATCTGATGGGAAAAGAAAAAGATCCATGTCTTTCCCAAGGGATTTGACCAAAGTGAAATGCGAACAGAACCAAATCGAGAACGAGGCTGTTTCCGTTTCAAGAAATACACGTGGCCTATCGGTTATCGTCATAAGGAAATGGACTCAAAGAGCGAAGCAATAATATATACATAAATATACTCTCACGCAAAGACACATACCGGCACACCTACTTACATATGCACATACTCATATATATAAGCACATACACATACACAGACAGATATAAACACAAACACAACTATACATAAAAACACTCACACATTTACATGTTAACCTATACAAACACTTGGTCTTCATAATCTAATGGTTGCCAAGCTTTTCTTTCGGTTCATAACTTTTCTAAATTCAGACCTGATTCTGTTCCCCCTACTATGATATATATATATATATATATATATATATATATATATATATATATATTCATCATACAACGTGTGAAAGCACGTGCGATACTCTGCCTTCACCAGTTACCAACCAGGGGTGATAACACAGTTTCGGTAGCTCAAAGTGGTACTGCCACTCCTGGCGCTACCAAGCAGCTTTTGCCACCGGACAGGGTATTAAGACAATTTTATATATATATATATATATATATACCAGATCAATTAAGAGCAGAGACTACAGTGGACGTTAATCTTCATTTTAGTGTGCAAATTGTGATTTAAAAAAAACCAAAACGCGTTTACTTTCGGCAGTTGATGTTATTACGCGTTTAAAGTAACCATTTCTTACGTAATCACACGGGAATGGTGGTTCCGCGTGTATTTCATTAATGCTGACAACTTTTCGCTTTCGACCAAATCCAACTTGATGCATATTGCACCGGAGTCTGAAGACAATATATATATATATATATATATATATATATATATATATATATATCGTAAACAAAAGGAAACCACTTGTTTAGTCACCTGGTACTGTTGAAAACACCGACTGCATCTCTGTAGAGGAGTCAGACACAGTCCCCAACGAGTATCTTGGATATGACACGAAACTATCTGATAGTGAGGCTCCTGTTCTGGAATTATGGGAAGTGTGGGGTACCCCTTCATTGCCATTATTCCCAGGTCAGCTATGTACCTGATAGAGCCCCATCTATGAGTCAAACACAAATATTAAATCATTTACTATACTTGAAACCATTTAACAGTGTGCAAATAAATGAGCTCTGGCTCGTTTAAAAATATTGTTACCTATAAAGAGTTCGTTTACAAACCATATATATATATATATATATATATATGATTAAACAATATGGACATTTTTTGTTTACATATTTTTGTATTTATCCTTTCAAGTTGCCGTATCGATATTACGATATCCGACAGGAATTGGTTAATAAACCTTCCATCATCAATTAGTTTCCTAGTACTTTCTGTAGGCTCTTGGGCCATCATCGTTGGGGATATTGAAAAAGCAATATAACCTTTGCATGTACATTACAACTTTGTAAGAATTGAGCGTTTATTGTTTCTACTGGTGTATTGTTGTATATATATATATATATATATATATAGGTATTATTCGGTCCAGTTAAACCAGAGTTTGGAGTAATTCCTTCAGGATCCCACGAACACCTAAAACACCATACGGCACTATCGAAACAATTCTGGTGTTTAAAAAACAAAGGGTTAACCCCTGAGATTCAATGGTCTATTTTGAAAAAATCAAATACTCCAAATAGTTTTGACGGTAGATGCAATTTGTGCTTAGAAGAGAAAATACATATTTTGACATATAAATTGCCTGATAAGTTATTAAATAAGAGAAGTGAATTAATAGCTAGATGTAGACATAGGACAAAATTTAAACTATAGACTATAAAAATTTTTAGAAACATAGAAATAAATAGTGAAACCAGACAAAAAACGTATCCAATATACACACATGGAAAAATAGGTAGCTAAATAAATAGTATCGAAATTAATATAAGCATTGATATTTCCCTTAAAAGTTAATTATCGAACTTAACAAGAAAAGAAAATAAATAAAATAAAATAAAATAAATAAAAAAGTTAAATTACCGTAATTATAACTGACGGAAGAATTTTGAAAATGAAATAAATCGGTAAATAAAAAAACCCCGGAAATTCAATAAAACGGGGAAGTAACTCTTTAAATCTCTTCCCCACCACGTGTCTATTCTGAAGAAGTCCTGTTATATTTTTCTTCGTGGTTTTGGTTCACACCAGAAACGAAAAACAGGATGGAAATAAATTTATAATCCAAAAATAACCGGTGTTTGGTTTTTTTCTTTAAAGATATATATATATATATATATATATATGAAGAAGATTTGGCATCAAATAAGCTATAAGGGTTGATATGTAATAAAATACAACCAACCAACCAACCAACCAACCAACCAAAAAACAGACAACAGCTGAATCGCACCATTTTGGATTTCACTGTCCTCTCGCAGAAGGAGGGGGACACAGTTATTTTACCCGCGAAAAATTGATTTTAATGTATTTGATACAGATATTTATAAAAATTTCAACAAGTTTTGATGTTATGATCACTTACAATCGAGGGGTATGTTGTGCTCTCCCCCCTCTCTCTCTAATTATTTATTGGTTTGGTAGGGTTTTCTAGCATATCAAACATTGTAGGTTATTTAAAGGCCGAATCCTCTGTATACATATATATTAAATATATATCTGATTTGTAAACACATTTTGTAGACAACATTCTTAAACGAGGTTGAGCTCATTTGTTTGCACACAGTTAAATGGTTTCAAGTATTACTAAAAGTCACAATTTAACATTAGTCATTTGTTTGCACACAGTTTGTTCTACAACCCATAAATAAGACCCTGTCAAGTGTTACCAACCCGATCCAGAGTGGACCTGGAAGTTATGGCAATGAAAGAGTACACCACATTTCCCTCGCCATCCGATAGTTTAGTGTCATATCCAGAACACTCGTTGGGGTGGGTCTTAACCCTCTGCAGAAATGCAGTCGGTGTATTCTACAGCCCCAGCCGACTGGGCCAATATAAATATATGTGTGAGAGTATGTGTGTGTATATGTTTGTGTGTGTATGTGTGTGTGTGATAAAACAATATATTCTCGAATTAAAGCGTACATAAAAACAAATTTTAGCGATATTTCACACACAAACGCTTTCTTCGCGTTACTCACAGTTTCACGCAGTATTCTTGATCATTAAACGCATATAGAGAGTCTTTGTGTTTATGTAGTTGGGAAGCGCTGATCGAAACTGTCAAGCCTCCAACTTTATTGATCCAGGGGGTGACAAGCTTACGGCAATCAAGATATAAATAGAAAATGAATTGGACTTTTCAAAACAATCACATTAGGCGTCACAAAAAAGCGGGAAAAAATATTGATGACGGAAGTGAAAAGAAATAAAAAACACAAAGCAAAAACGAAACATGGTAAAGAGAGTGAAAAATGCCAAAAATAAATAAATAAATAAATAAATAAATAGATAGATAGATAGATAGATAGATAGAAACCAGTTGATAGATAGATAGATAGATAGCAGAGACAAAAAAGAAAAGAGATAGAAATGGATCTCGAGAAGAAAATGCAAAGAAAAAAAGAAAGAAGGAAAGAAAAGATAGATAGATAGATAGATAGATAGATAGATAGATAGACAGATAGCAGAGTCGAGGGGATGGAGAGTGAAATAAAGGAAAGCGAGAAAAAAAAAAAAAATGAGTGTGACATGTTGCAAAGGAAAAAATAAATAAAAACAAAAAAAAAAAAGCCCCAGAAGAAAAAGTTAGAGAATGAAAAAAGTGCGGAAAAAAATTCTATCAAAAAAAAAAAAAAATGAAAATTCCAGTATTACCTCCCCTCCCCACAAACACTCAGTGAAAGAATGAACAAATTATATATATATCTATATCTATATCTATATCTATATATATATATATATATATATATATATATATATATATAAACAGAAAAATACAGCTTGTATATATATATATATATATATATATATATATATATATATATATATATATATATATATACAGTATTTCTTTGAACATTATCCCTTCGATTTTATGTGGAATCAGTCATAACAATGAAACCTTTTCTTCATATCCGTCCGAATGAAAAAATTCACTGATTTATTGATAATCTTGTCTTATTTTTCTTTTTAATACCTGCCTCCGAATTGCCAATCACTTCATGTCAAATCGTATTCGTCAATATCGATTTGATTTTAAGTATATTATCTCAGTGTGTGGCTATCTGTATCCATATTTCTTAAAAGTTTTTTTTTTTTTTACTTATTTCACTTGGCACGTATATTATTTTATTCATTTTATCAGTTTTAATACAATGGCTTTTCTTTCTTTCTTTCTTTCTTTCTTTCTTTCTTTCTTTCTTTCTTGTCGACTTTTTATCATTTCTTTCTTTCTTTCTTTCTTTTATTTTGCGTTTTTAACATTTCTTTCTTTCTTTCTTTCTTTCTTTCTTTCTTTCTTTCTTTCTGCCTTTTCGTCATTTCTTTCTTTCTTTCTTTCTTTCTTTCTTTCTTTCTTTCTTTCTTTCTTTCCAACATTTCCTTTTTTTCTTCTTTATTTTACCCTTTTAACCTTTTTTTTCTTTCTTTGTTTCTTTCCAACATTTCCTTTTTTCTTTCTTTCTTTCTTTCTTTCTTTCTTTCTTTCTATTGACCTTTTTGAAATTCCTGTTCTTCAATTTTTTATATCTGGTTCTTTCTTTCTTTCTTTCTCTCTTTCTTTTTTTCCACTCTTTTTTCATTATCCTTTTATCCGTTTCCTTCCGCTTTTTTTTTCTCATCTATTTTCAATCAACCAACCTGAGGGGCTGTTAGCCTAATGAGAAAACGTCTTGAAATAACTAAGCCAGCATCCATTAAAACAAAAACAAAGTATAGTTAACACCCAGTCTTACATCATTTACAAGCTGGCAGGATGAGTCTCATCTCATAACACACACGCACAAGGTTATGACGAAAATTTAGCCAATGCTAAATAATATATATATATATATATATATATATATATATATATATATATATATATATGACAGTTTTTGGTGAATCATATAAGATGATAAAAATAAGTGGAATATATATATATATATATATATATATATATATATATATATATATATTTACCAACCCCTCTTCTCGGGCAGGATATGACACAAGGTCAATTTTAAGCGGAGTTTAACAGGTTTAAATTAAGTGTTTTCCTTCTCCTAGACTAGTTGCCTCAATAAAACTGAAGAACCTAGTCTATATATATATATGGAAAAATGATAGTTTTTGGTGAATCTGATAAAAATAAGTTAGTTTATTTTCATATAAACCTTTGTACGTTATTCAATGCCAAAGCTATTCTCCAAGAAGAATGGTAGTGGTACTATTGAACCTATAGTTGGGTGGATAAGGGGGTTCATACCTTTCCCAAGGATATTTGTCTGAAAGTGAACGTAATAGCGGGAATGGAGTACGAACTCGCTTACTACGATTCCGCTGTCCCTCGCTTTAACCATTACACCACAAGGATACCACCCTAAAAGCCAGTGGAATATATATGTATATATATATATATATGATAAAAATAAGTGAAGAAGTGGATAGTAGCATTTTGACCCTGAAGACGTTCTTTCATGAATAAGATCGAAATATTACTACTAAACCCATTGTAAGTGTTTTACACTTATCACACACACACACACACACACACACACACACACACACACACACACACACAGAGACACATATATATATATATATATATATATATATCGTAGTAAGCGAGTTCGAACTCCAGACGCGCTATTACGTTCACTTTCGGGCAAATACCCTTGGGAAATGTATGAACCACCTCATCCTCCCAGCTATGGGTTAAATAGTACCACTACTGTTCTTCTAAGAGAATAGCTTTGGCATTAAATAAACTACAAAGTTTGATATGCCATTAAACGAAGAAGCCATATATATATATATATATTCTTTAAAGAAAATACCAAAGACCGGTTATTTTAGGATCATAAATTTATTTCCATCCTGTTTTTCGTTTCTGGTGTAAACCAAAACACCTACCAGGAAAATTTAAATGTTCAGCTCCTGAATGATTTTCTTGTCCTGAAGGAATTACTCCCAACTCTGGTTTAACTGGACCGAATAATACTATATATATATATATATATATATATATATATATATATATATATTTACCCACCCATTGTGTAAAGGTTATCATCGTAGGAAATAAACATGGGGACCTGGGTTCAAAACCTGAATGAGGCCTATTGCATTTCACACTACATTAATACCATTGGGACAGCTATGGAAAAATATATATGTATACTGTCATCCACATACCGACTGTTTCGTTTTATCACCACTCTTCAGTGTCGCTAGATACGTAGGACGGTTCAAGCTGGGATCGAAACCCGCCCAACATTTATTTAGATCTAGTATCATACCACTCAGCCAACAGGTGACATTCGCCTGCAGTGGAATTATAAGGCATTACATAGTAGATGTCATTTGTTTACATTTTGCCTTACCGGATACCAGAGTGCTCAATTCATTGGAAGAGCTTTGCATTACGCGAATGACAGTCGTTAATTCTTTCGACAGAGTGCTCAATCTCATGCGCGGGGAGGGTCTTAATTGATTAAATGTTTACATCGGTTCACATATTGTATAGCGCTGCGATATGAAAATAATGTTTATGTTAATGAGTTGAGAAAAATAAATCAATTCAAAGACTCTTACAATCATTTTTTTGCCCCCGAAATTCCATTATGAAAATAAAGGTAGCATTCTCACAAAGACGAATCGCAATGAATGCTGAAGATAAAATTGCGCCGACGTATATGTTAGCTTCTGAATCATTTGAACTTTCTCTCCCCCCCTCTCTCTCTCTCAATATCCGTCTATCTTGTTTGATTTCATTTAGTGTGATTACACTCAGAAACGATATATATATATATATATATATATATATATATATATATATATATATATATATATATATATATATATATATATATATAGTATACTTAGTCCAGTTAAACCGGAGTTGGGAGTAATTCCATCAGGACAAGAAATTATTCGTGAATGAATATTTAAATTTTCCTGCCAAATTTAAACTATAAATAATTAAACAAATAAATTAAAGAAAAAAAAAGCATAAAGTTATTTTGAGAATTAGAGTTAATTTTGAGAATAAAATAAATTGTTAGATAGAAAATTGTGAAAAAGCATATAATACATACGTACTACGCATAAAAAGTGTAACTAATTAATGCCTTCTAAATATTTTCGAAATTTTAAAATATTTAAATAAATTAAATTTTTGTTTTTGTTTTAATATATCTATTGCTGCATCTTTACGTGAGATTATTAATTAAAATTTAAATCTAATTAAAAATATCTGTAATTTAAGTCTAAATGTAAATTTTAAAAAAAATATTAAATTTAAAATTTTTTTAAAAATAGATTTACTACATTGCTAACCGTAATTTAAATTTAAAACAGAAGTGGGCTTAATGAAGAGGTAACTCTTCACCCCTCTTCTATCCCCTCCCACTCTTCTATCCCCTCCCACTCTTCTATCCCCTCCGACTCTTATGTGTCTATTCTAGTTCTTTTATCAAAAAGATCTGAAGAAGTCATGTTAATTTTTTTTCGTATTTTTGGCAATTTCAAAAATGCGTAACAGGATGGAAATAAATTTATAATCCTTTGTGATTGGTTTCGTTGTTTTATTCTTAAAGAAATATATATATATATATATATATATATATATATATATATATATAACAGTAATATAATATTGTAGTAATATAATATAATAACAGTAATATAATATTAATAAAAAAGTAATATATATATATATATATATAGTAATAATAATGGCCAAAATTCTCTGGGATTTTGATGTGCAAACGAATCATCTAATTTCGGCCAGACGACCAGACCTAATGATAGTCAACAAAAATCAGAAGACTTGCTGAATTGTGGATTTTGCCGTCCCGGCTGACCATAGAATATAATTAAAAGTAGGCCCAAAGAGAGATAAATACCAGGAATTTGCTAGAGAACTGAAAAACTGTTGAACATGAAAGTGACAGTGTGCTCGGTAGGGTCAATCAAGGATAGGTAAAGTGCCCGGAAGAATTAGAAATACGAACACGAGTGAAGACCATCCAAACGACAGCACTATTAAGATCGGCCCGAATGCTGAGAAGTGTCCTGGAGACTTGAGGAGACCTGCTGTCACTCAAACTCCTGTGAAAGACCATCAACTGATGCTGGTGTGAAAACTCTCAAAGGAGTGAAATAATAAGAAAACCTGCCGAATCGTGGACTATTGAGTGAAAATCAAAGAAGACAAAAAAAAAAAAGAAAAGAGAAAAGTACTTAGATCTTTAGAGAACTAAAAAAAGCTATGGAACATGAAGGTGACAGTGATACCTCGAAGGCTTAGTAAAAGGGATAGAATAGTTGAAAATCAGAGGATGAGCTGAGACCATCCAAATTACAAAATTTTTAAGATCAGCCCGAATATTCAGTGGTCTTGGAGAGACTTGCTGTCACTCAGACTCCATTTAACGCTGGTGTGAAAAACTGGCAAGTAATAATAATGATAATAATAGGACTCGCCATCGTTGAAGATAGCGCGGATGCATCCATTCGAGGACTGGAAGACAAAGTAAGGAGCAAAGAAAGAGTAACTACAAGGACCAGAAACAGCACAAACAGCATAATCATCAATTGAACAACAACTAGAAAAAAGAAATGAGAAGAAAAACAACTGTATGGATATTTCAAGCTACCAATTGGTAAAATCTCATAAGAGTAGCCTTGCGCATGGCTAAGAAAGGGAAACCTTAAAAGAGAAACTGAATCTCTTCAAACAGCAGCGTGAAAAAAAATTATAAGAACCAACTATGTTAAAGCGAAAATTGATAAGACACAAAAATATTGCAAGTGTTGCTTATTTGGTGATGAAGACGAAACGATCAATTACATAATAAGCGAATGCAACAAACTAATACAAAAAGAGTACAAGACTTAACTCGACTGGGTGGGAAAGGTGATCCACTAGGAATTGTGCAAAAAATTCAAATTTGACCATTATACCAGATGGTATATGCATGAGCTGGAATCTGTCTTGGAAAATAAGACACCAAAAATTCTCTGAGATTTTGAGATACAAATAGATCACTTAATCCCGGCCAGAAGTCCAGACCTTCCAACAATTTACAAAAAAAAAAAAAAAAAAAAAAAAAAAGAGAACCTGCCGAATAGTCGACTTAGCCACCACAGCGGACCACATTGTGAGAATCAAAATATATGTAATGAGAGACAAGTACTTAGATCTTGCCCGAGAACTAAAAAAGTTATGGAACATGAAGGTGACAGTAATACCAATTATAAATGGTGCGCTTAAAAAGATCTCCAAAGATTCGGTAAAGGGACCGGAAGTGATGGAAATCGGAGGACGAACTGAGACTATTTAAACTACTGCATCGCTACGATCGGCTAGGTTTGGTTGGTTGTTTGGGTTTTATGGCGTGTCAGTTAATTAACGTCAAATCCATTTTTATATAAATAATCAGTTTTATTTCAAACAATTCATTTTAGTATGAGTACAGTTTATTTGTAAAAACATTTCTATTTCAAGCTCTTCAGTTTATTCAAACAGTTCTAATTCAGCTAATTAAGTTTAGTATAAGTATAGATTTTTTTTACACACAGTTAAATGTCAAAAGAGTCCAATATTAAACAATTCAGTTTAGCGTATGTAGAGTTTCAATGTCAAAAACAGTTCCATTTCAATCAATTCAGTTTAGCATAAGCACCCAGTTTAAAAACAGTCAAAAACATTTCTATTTCAAGATATTCAGTTTGGTCAAAGAGTTACAATTCAGTTTAGCATAAGTATGCAGTTCTATTTAACCCATAGTGCCCTAACAAGTGCTACCATTCCGGGGCCAGAGTGGACCTGGGAGCAATGGCAATGAAGGGGTGCTCTGCATTCCCCAAAGCTCCAGCATAACTGGAATCTCACCATCAGATTGTTTAGTGTCATATACAGGACACTCATTGGGGGGAGGTCCTACCCCTCTGCTGAGGTGCAGTCGGTGCATTCTACAACCCACCCGACTGGGCAACGATCGGCTAGAATACTGAGAAGACTTCTGGCTTCTGGAGACCTGAGGAGACTTGCTGTCACTCGGACTTCTGTGAAGGGCTGCCAGCTAATGATGGTTTGAAAAAAATTGCAAAGTGTAATATAATAACAATATTATTATCATTATTATAACAGACATATATGGATCAGAAGACACACACACACACACACACACACACACACAGACACACACACACACACACACATATACATATATATTTATGTATTACTATAAATTGTCATAACTGTTTGTATCTCGTTAATCTTACATCTAATTCGATAGGCCCATCAATTTTTGCAGTTCATCTTTAGAAAAATAGTAATAGAATTACTGATATTCGATTCAATGTTTAGTAAATTTAAAATGAAAAAAAAAGTGCTACATGGCGAGAGTGGAATATTTTGAATTTTTTAAAAATAAATAAATTTCCTAATTGCTTAGCTGAAATTGAAATCCTCGTCAGATATTTCCCAGGGGTTACATTGCCGTCAAAACATTACCTAAGGGGCTTCCCAACTGACCTTTTGAGGTTTCCGTCCCTCTAGGAAATTACGCTAAGGACAAAGATATTTGAGTAAAAAAGCCGGGAAAAGATTTTGAAGGAAATTAACGAAAGGTTAAGGTACGTATTTTGTTAGACTAGAAGAAAATTGAATATAAAAGAGATAGAAAGGATAAAAAATAAGAGAGAAACAGACAGAAAAAGAGAAGGATGAGAGAGTAGGGAAAGAGAAAAAGAGAAAAGAAAGAGGGAAGAAAAAGAAGAGAAGGAGGAGAGAGAAAAATAAAAGAGGAGTAGCGGGGGAAATAAAAGGGAAAAAAATGAGGTAGAGGAGAGAGAGAGAAAAAAGAAAAAAGAGGAAGAGAAAGCGGGGAAGGAAAAGGAGGAGAGAGAGAGAGAGAGAGGAAGAAAATAGGAGGAGAGAGAGGAAAGAAAAAGAGAAGAGAGAGAGAGGAGAAGGAGACAGAAAGAAAAGAAAAAGAATGAAAGGGAAGAGAGAGAGGAAAGAAAAGAAAAAGAATGAAAGGGAAGAGAGAGAGGAAAGAAAAAGGAGTACGAGAAATAGAAAGAGAGAGAGGGGGGGAGTAAAAAAAGAAGAAAGAGGAAGGAGAGGAGAGAGTGAGTGAAGAAATAAAACAATAAAGAAGAGAAGAAGTAAAGAAAGAAAGAAAGAAAGAAAGAGAAAGAGAGAGAGAGGGAAAAGAAAAGGGAGAGAGAAAAACAATTTAAAGACTAAAAAATATAATTATAACAAAAAAGAACGCACCTTGTCGGCGAGGTTTAGAATATGTTTACTGTATTCCCTGCAAAGCAGTCCCCACCTCCCAAAAATAGATATCTAGGTCTGACACTAAACTTCATTTGATAATGAGGCTCTAGTTCTGGAGATCTGAGGACTGTAGAGTAGCCCTTCATTGCCATTACTCAAAGTTCCACTGTAACCCAGACTTCGGGTACCTGTTAGAGTCTCAATTCTTGGTCAAATGTATCTGTTTAAAAACTATTCGTATTAGATAGGAATACTTGATACCATATTAAAGTGTGTACGTTTTTGTATTAAAATAATTACTTAAGTTCTAAAATGATTAGAGATTTCAGTTAATTATTTGAGGAATAAATTCTTGTTAAACTAGGGTTCAAATTAACTATTCTTTCCTTTTTTTAATCTAAAAATGATTATAATAATTTATTTGGTTTGAAGTATTAATATCACTTTCAAATACGAGGATCATTAAATAAGTTTCCAGACTTTTTTTCGTATGGGCACTTTTATTGATACTACACACACGAAACTCGAGTCCCCTTCGAAGTAATATCCTCCGGAAGCAATGCACTTGTTATACCATTCCAACAACTTCTAGAAGGCCCCATGGATGTCCTCTTGTGTGAGCGTGTCAATGACCGTCGTCAAAGCTTCTTTCATCTCCTCAATTGTCTCATAACGACAGCCTCTGAGCTTAAGGAATAACTAAAAGTCACGGGGCGCAATGTCTGGACTATATGGAGGGTGACGAACTGTCTTGATGCCCATCCTGGTCAAATAGTGTGCGACAAGGATGGAGTTGTGGACTGGTGCATTGTCCTGCTGGAAATGCCACTGACCTGATTTGAACAGTGCTGGCCTCTTCAGACTTAATCTCTTCCTGAACTCCCTTAAAACCTCAACATAGTAACTCTAACCCTAAGCCTTTGGCCAATCAACTCTGGGGTATTGATTTCCTTACTCCTCCCACACCTCTCATCATCCCTCACAGACTCCTTGCCTTCCTTGAATCTCTTATGCCACTCAAAAACTGATGCTCGATTCATGCAAGATGGTCGAAAAGCAGTCTGAAGAATTCCATGCGTTTCTGTGGTATTTTTTCCAAGTTTAAAACAGAATTTTATCGTATATCGTTCTTCTAAAGTGTCCTCACGCCCAGATTGCATTTTTGAAATTCACCAGCTGTGACAATCAGGTTTTAGTAGGGTGCATTCGAATTTCTGCTGTAGCTGTTCATTTGAACCTGAAATCATAAAAATTAGTCAGTCATCTCATAAGATGTATAGCAATAACATAGTGAATTTTCAAGAGTCTACGACAATTTTAAATGTCTGTACAAAAAAGTCTGGAAACTTATTGAAGGCACCACGTATATCTATTTCACCCATAGATGAGACCTTAACAGATGTTTCGGGTCTAAGTGGACCTGGGAGTAATGGCAACGGAAGGGTGACTCAACATTCTCCAGAAATCCAGTACTCAAGCTGGATGCAATTTAATGTCCAATCTATGTCACTCCTTTTTGGGGGGTGGGGATGAAATTGGCATATTCTAAACCTCATCGAGAAGGCTGTGGAGTAACGAGTTTTATCCTTACGGGTGTTCATTTGCTAAACTTAGCTAAGCTCATTTAGTATCGAGTGAAGGGAAGGAGCATCTGGCTTAGAGTGATGGTTAACGAGTTTGGTCGTTAGCTGTGTAGTGTGTCAATTCCCATGGGTGCCCTGCTATTTAGGTATTGTGTCATCGTTAGAACTTGTTTGCCCAAAAGACTTGTTCGGTGAATTTTACGCTACGTTTGTGCTCTTTCCATCGAAGGAGAATAAAAGAGAAGAGGGGGCCAGGGGGAGTTAAATCAGTTGGAGGAGGGGGGGGCAAAAAGGGGAAAGAGACAATAAATAAGGAAGGAAGAAAGTAATGTAGACGTAAACTGGGATGCAAGAAAAGAGGGAAAGTAAAAAAGAGACATAAAAGTGTGTGTGCGTGTGTGTGTGTGTGTGTGTGTGTGTGAGAGAGAGAGAGAGAGAGAGAGAGAGAGAGAGAGAGAGAGAGAAAGCAGGGCCTTACAAAATTTTCTTTGACAGAGTGAAACGAAACAAAATAAGAAGGAAGATTGAAAAAAAGGAAGAGAAATAAGCGGAAAATATAAAGAGAGGGAGGGAGAGAGAGAGAGAGAGAGAGAGAGAGAGAGAGAGAGAGAGAGACATGGAATTATAAATTTTTTTTTGAGAGATTTAAACAATAAGAGAGAGAAGCGAGATAAACGAAGTGAAGAAAGAAGGGATATATATATATATATATATATATATATATATATATAGAGAGAGAGAGAGAGAGAGAGAGAGAGGGGGGAGAGAGAGGTGAGGGAAAGGGTTGTAAAAGTGAGATGTGTTGAAAGGGAAGAAACAGAAAAAGAATAGAAAAAGAAAACTGAGAAAAAAAGAGCATAAGGAAGCTGACAAACCTTGCAAATCTTAACTTACCTCCCTTTATTTCTTAATCAAACCAGGCGGCGTTGGTTGTATAAAGAAAACTAGAGAAGTTTACTTTTTTTTTTTTTTTTGCTCGCCATTTTGTCAATGTTCAGAAAGTAATTTGCGTTGCCCTTAATCAACCAGTGATGTTCAGCAAAACATCTGGGGGTCGTTTAGAAAATTAAGGGGTTTGGCTTGGAATAAGAAAGCTATGGCTTTTCTTTTTTCTTTTTTTTTTTTTCACATATTAGTTTCCATTTGTTTTCTTCTACTTGTTGGAAATTTCCCAAAGTTCGCTACTCAATCGGCTGGGGTTATAGAATTCACAGACTGTATCTATACAGTGGGGTAAGACCTCCCCACCAACGAGTGTCCTGATATGGCTTTAAACAATCTGATGGAACTTTGGGGAATGCAAAGTGCCCCTTCATTGTTATCACTCGCTGGTCCATTCTGGCCTGAAGTAGTAGCACCTGATAGGATCCTATCTATGGGTCAAATACAACTGTTTGACATTGAAACTGAGTGCAAACAAATGACTTATGCAAAATTGAATTGTTAGAAATATAATTTTTTGATCATTTAACTGTGTGTAAACAAATGTTTACTTGAATTGTTTGTAATTCATCACAATACTTAAAACTATGCCATAAAATGCAACTAAACCGAATTATATATATTTGATATACAAGTATAAAGAGGATTTGCCATCAAATAACCCACAATGGTTGATATGCCATAAAATGCAACTAAACCAAGTCCTATACATTGAATATATATGTGCAAACAGGATTTGGTATTAAATAACCTCCAATGGTTGATATGACATAAAATGCAAGCCAACCCAACCAAACCCCCTACCTTCATAATTCCATTCTTTTTCTTTTTCTTTCCTTTCTTTCATTTTAAGTCACTGGTTTGTTTAAATCTAATAGTTCTCTTTTCTAATCTTTTTTTTAAAGCTTCTTCTCCACCTATTCTTATCTCCACCCCCATAATTGCTATCTTTTTATTCTCTTCCCTTGACTATTTCTTTCTTTCTTTCTTTCTTTTTTCTTTTTCATCTTTCTTTCTTTCTCTTTCCACCTTCTTATTAATATTTCTTTCCCTCTTTCTTTCTTTCTTTTTTTCTTTAAACCTGCTAATTCTTCTTCTTCTTCTTCTTCTTCTTCTTCTTCTTCTTCTTCTTCTTCTTCTTCTTCTTCTTCATTATTATCTTTTTCTCTCTCTCCCCAACATCTTTCTTTCTTCTTCTTCTTCTTCTTCTTCTTCTTCTTCTTCTTCTTCTTCTTCTTCTTCTCTCTCCGCTACAGCTTTCTTTCTTTCTTTCTTTCTTTCTTTCTTTCTTATTTTCGCCACCCTCTTCACCGAATCCATACCTTTTCCTTGCGTGACGCATGTATTTTAATTATCGCTAACGACCTAACGCAAAAATCCACTCCCCTCAATCCCACCACCACCACCACCACCACCACCACCACCACCACCACCATCAAGCCTTCTTCCGCCACCACCACTAACATCTCCACCTCCCCTCACTTTTTCTGCTCATTTAATGTAACGAAATGTCTTAATCAAGACAACAGAAATCTTGATTTTATTTATGCCCCCACCCTTCTCTTTCTTTTCCCCTCTACTTCATTCTTCTGCCCTTAGGGTTCTAACCAAACTTCAACATCCTCAACTATTCATCCTTCCTCTTCCCACGATTTGCAGCGCCTGTCACGAACATTCGACAGCATCTTTTTGATGCTGCTGGTGGAAGTGTGTCGGTAGAGGAGGGAGTTGTTATTTAAGGTTTGCTTATGACTTTTTTTTAAAGATGTCTACAAAATATCTTATGTTCTCGCAATGACCCTAATGATGAGACAATTTGCTTTTCTCCAAATGGTGCTCACAAGTTTTATTCATTTTTTTAATTTTCTATTCTTTTTTCAGGTTTCGTTGTGTTTTTATTCAATTTCTTCGTTTTTTCTGTTATTTATTTATTTATCGTTCATTTATTCATTCATTTTTTAGGGTGTTTTGTTGTGTTTTCATCCAATTTACTATTGTCTTTTTCTTTCTTTCTTTCTTTCTTTCTTTCTTTTTTTCTTTCTCCTTCTTATTTATCTTTTTCTTTCTGTCTTTTTTTCTTTCTTTCTTTCACATTCTTATTCATCGTTTTCTTTCTTTCTTTCTTTTTCATCTTTTTCTTTCTTTCTTTCTTTCTTTCTTTCTTTCTTTTTTTTTTCTTTCTTTCTATTCTGATTTATTTTCCCAAAATGATCCGGACTTTTCTTCTCTTTGATTTATTTTTCTTTCAATTTTTCATCATTTTTCTTTTTTTATTTCCACATTTCTAATCCTTTCTTTCTTTCTTTTTTTCTTTCTTTCTTTCACCTTCTTATTGATCTTTTTCTTTCTTTCTTTCTTTCTTTCTTTCTTTCTTTCTTTCTTTCTTTCTTGCGCTGATCCCATTCACATTTTTCGCCCCTTTCTTTCCTTTTTCTCTTTCTTTCAATTTTTGTCTCTTCTTTTTCCCATTCACCTGCCCACATATCTTTTTTCTTTCTATCTTTCTTCTCTTTCTTCTTCCCCTCATTTTCTTGTATCTCTTTTTTCTATTTCCTTTAATTACTTGCATTGATTTGATTTTTTGCTCTCGTTCTCCTTCTTTCATTTATTCTCGATCGTATTCATCTTTCTTTCTTTAAAAATATGGTCGAAATTCTAAAGTATCTACGTATGTTTTCAATACAATTCAATTTATCTGTGTGTGTGTGTGTGTGTGTGTGTGTGTATGTGTGTGTGTGTGTGTGTGTGTGGTTGTGCTTATTCTATCTTCGATCGGTCCAAATCTTTGTACAAGTCATTTGATTTCTGAATGGAATGAATTTAGGAAGGTACCGTATTTTTCCCAAGTACTTTCTTCCCCATTATCGTTGATCATTGTTAACTTTGAAATGCTAGTTAGAATTATTCACTTCATGCAAAATAGAAGTACGAATATCATCATGGACCATTATAAACTTTGAAATGATAGAATTATTCACTCTATTCTAAATAGAAGCACCAGTATCATCAAGAACCTTTGTCGACTTTGAAATGATAGAATTATTCACTCTATTCTAAATAGAAGCACCAGTATCATCAAGGACCATTGTTAACTTTGAAATAATAGAATTATTCACTCCATATTAAATAGAAGTACCAGTATCATCATGGACCATAATTAACTTTGTAGCGCGAGAATTATTCACTCCATCCTAAATAGAAGCACCAATATCATCATGGACCGCCGTTAACCATAAAATGCAAATAAGTATACATCACTCTATCTTAAATAGAAGCATCAATATCATCATGGACTCCTATAATTTCTTTATAGAATTCACGCCACTTATAAGAGCATCTCTTTCAAAGATTACCGTGAATGATTTTTAATCACCAAAATTCAACTTGCTGATGTGACCGTCAATCTGAGGAGAAGGAAGAACCGTCATAGAATAATCTTTGAATAATATCTTAATGATGGTCTATTTTCCAGTTTCAATGGAATATTGGCAAACATCTCTATAGTATAAATTCAATTTTTTGTATGTATTTATTTATCAACTCTTTTGTGGGATGCAGCAAAGAGATCTGTTTTGAAGCGGAGCTTGAGTAAATACATGAATTGCTTTTTTAGTTTTCTTTTTTGTTGATTAGATTACTAAAATTGCTGTTAATCTGGTCGTAATACCAGGGTGAGTCAAAAGTTTTACAAGATTTTGTTACTTAGAGCTCGATTGGGACACGTTTATCGGTTCAAGTCTTTGTTTTTTTGGGTTTTATGGCATATCAACCTTTGTAGGTTATTTAGTGCCAAATCCATTTTTATACATATAATCAGTTCTATTTCAAACAATTCAGTTTAGCATAAATACACAGTTTAATTGTCAAAAACATTTCTATTTCGTGCTATTTAAATTTGTCAAACAGTTCTAATTCAAACAATTCAGTTTAATATAAGTATTGATTTTGTACACACACATTTAGATTTCAAAACCGTTCTATTTCAAACAATTCAGTTTAGCGTAAGTACAGTGTAAACGTCAAAAACAGTTCTATTTCAAACAATTTAGTCGAGCATAAGTACTAAGTTTACGAGTCAAAACAGTTCTATTTCAAACTATTCTGTTTAGCATAAGTACGCTGTTTAAATATCTAAATGGTTTTATTTCAAGTAATTCAGTTTAGCATAAGTAAGCATTTTAGTTCTATTTGATCCATAGATAGGACTCTATCAGGTGCTACCACTTTGGGTCCGAGTGGACCTGGGAGCGAGGGCAATAAAGGGGTGCTCTGCATTCCCCAAAGATTCAGCATTACTGGAACCTCACCATTAGATTGTTTAGTGTCATATCAAGGCCACTCGTTGGGGGTGTCTTACCCCTTTGCAGAGGTGCAGTCGGTGTATTCTACCGCTCCAGTCGATTGGGCAACGTTCAAGTCTTGATTGGTAATATTATGGTAGTTGGTGCGCTGACACGTTGTGTATTGCTTCACTCAATATGTGATTTGTTAAACGTTCAACGTAGTTTAATTCTATAACTTCTGTTTAGAGTTTGAGCTGGACCATAACACCGCAGAAGCAACCAAAAATATTTCTTATCTGAAAAGTGAAGGCACAGTTAGGAAACGAAATGGCTGAAGAAATTTCTCTCGGGTTGCAAGAGCCTTGACGATCAAACAAGGGGAGATAAACCAAGAAACATGGATTCTGGGGCCGTACTCCAAGCCGTAGAGTATTAGGCGAGCGAGGTATCTCAGAGTCCAGTGTGGTCTGAGATCTTTACGATCTCATTAAAAGTATCTGAGACAGCCGAATTGTTTCTCACGATACAAAAATATTGCAAAACTTTTTATTCATTCGAGGGCTCGTGTACATAGCGGATGATGCAATTAACTAATGGATATGAATCCGACAGAATGAAGAAAATAGAAAAACAGAGTAATACAACAGTGATGAATTTATTATAAAGGAAAGTCAAAGTTCAAAGGTTTCGGTTTTAGTAAACCTTCATCAGGACTTTAAGATGGTGAAAAAAGTGTTGATAGAGAGCGATGGACGTGTTTCCTTTCCATAATCTTTTCTTTTCTTTCCTTTATTCTCTTCTTTTCTCAGGGGTGTTTTGGCAAATTTTTGCTTGTATCATATTTCAATCCGTTGTACGAGGTGCATACGATAAGTTTCCAGACTTTTTTCGTTAGGGCATTTAAAATTGTCGTATGTTATTGCTATATATCTTATGAGATGACTGACCAATTTTTATGATTTCGCATTCAAATCAACAGCTACAGCAGCAATTGGAATACACCCAAAGCCTGACTTTCACAGCTGGGGAATTTCAAAAATGCAATCTGGACGTGAGGACACTTTAGAAGAACGATATGCAATAAAATTCTGTTTTAAACTTGGAAAAAAATACCACAGAAACGTATGGAATGCTTCAGAATGCTTTTGGAGCATCATGCATGAATCGAGCATCAGTTTCTGAGTGGCATAAGAGATTCAAGGAAGGCAAGGAGTCTGTGAGGGAGGATGAGAGGTGTGGGAGGAGTAAGGAAGTCAGAACACCAGAGTTGATTGACCAAAGGGTTAGGGTTAGGGTTACTATGTCGAGATTTTAAGGGAGTTCAGGAAGAGATTCCTTGGGAAGAGGCCAGCACTGTTCAAATCGGGTCAGTGGCATTTCCACCAGGACAATACACCAGTCCACAACTCCATTCTTGTCACAGACTATTTGACCAAGGTGGGCATCAAGACAGTTCGTCAGCCTCCCTATAGTCCAGACTTTGCTCCCTGTGACTTTTGGTTATTCTCTAAGCTCAGAGGCTGTCGTTATGAGACAAGTGAAGTGATGAAAGAGGTTGTGACGAAGGTCATTGACATGCTCACACAAGATGACTTCCATGGGACCTTCCAGAAGGTGTTGGAACGGTACAACAAGTGCATTGTAGCCGGAGGAGATTACTTTGAAGGGGACTAGAGTTTCATGATTGTACTATCAATAAAAGAGGTTCCCGTGGTGTAATGGTTTTCGTCGTAGGAAATGGACACGGCGACACGAGATCAAACCTGGATGAGACTGATTGCATTTCACATAGCACTAATACCCTTGGGAAAGGTATGAATCCAATTATTCTCCCTCCAGCTATGGGTAAATAGTAGGGCAGACTAGGTTCTTCAACCTTGGTGAAGCAACTAGTCTAGGATAAGGAAAAGTCTGAATTCAAACCTGACAAACTTCGCTTAAAAATTGACCTTCTGTCATATCTTGCCCGAGCGGAGGGGTTGGGTAAATATGAATAAAAGTGCCCATACGAAAAAAGTCTGGAAATTTATCGTATGCACTTCGTATCTCTTAGAGGTTGTACATATTCAAACATCATTGCCAGTACCAATCACATGATAGTTTTTTGGAAAAAAAAACGAATGCTGATTGAATGATTGAACGGTCATATTTTTTTTTTGTAAATATATTTTTCTTTTCCCTGTAATTTTATTTTATTAAAACATCCAACTTTGTTCTAGCAATACTTGTTCTACCATCTTAAAGTCCTGATGAAGGTTTACTAAAACCGAAACGTTTGAACGTTGACTTTCTTTTATAATAAATGTATCATTTTTGTATTTGTTTTTCAATTTTCTTCATACCGGATGTTTAAGAAATGGGAACATAGTTATGGTAGCACCTTTATGATATAATTCCAAATTGTCTTCACATGTTCCCCATCCTTGTCAACATATTCTTAGAATCTCCCACCCGTGATTAAAAATATTGGTATTTTTATGAGAGAATCTTTATTAGAAAAGGAGTATTGACCTTAGGGAGATCACCTCGGGAAGATTCCTATGATAAATTGACAAGGATAGTTAACAGATGGGGACATTAAAAAACATGATATCATAAATGAACACCCATAGAAATGTTCACCTTGTTTTGGACATCGTGTATTTTAGCCGAAATATTAACCAAAGTCGTTTATTATGTTTTCCAGGTTCATAAATGTTTGGTAAATTCCACATTATCTAAAAATCGAACAGACAAAAAGCAAATAAGAAAAAGAAAAGAACTGGCCGAAATATCAAGTTGAATCATGTATCTTAAATATGATATTCATTCTTTTTTTTTATTTGTTTGGATTGGTTCGGTTTTATGGCATATCAACCATTACAAGTTATTTAATGCCGAATCCTCTTTATACACACACACACACACACACACACACATATATATATATATATATGATTTGGTTTGTTTGGGTTTTATGGGATATCAACCATTGTACGTTATTTATTGCCAAATCCTCTTTATACATATATATCTAGTAGATATAATTTGGTTTGGTTGGATTTTTTGGCATATAATCTATTTTATTTAATCCCAGATCCTCTCTCTCTCTCTCTCTCTCTCTCTCCACACACACACACACACACATATATATATATATATATATACCGTCCCTAAAGTCCAACCCCTACTCAACGTGGCAGGACCGTGGCAACGGATAGTGCCAGAGCTATGTCGTCGAGGACTTCGGTTTCTGGTAGGACCACAAAAAGGCGGACTGGTCTTGCAACCGGCGGTATTAGGGCCGCAACCCGGCTAAAGGGGCTCTGGTGAAAATCCAGGCGGTGTCCCGACAACCGGCGGCCTCGGGTCACACTGTCAATGCGTCTGTGGAAAATCTGCGGCAAATCTCGCGCTATTACGTTCCCTTTCGGACAAATACCCTTGGGAAAGGTATGAAACCCCTTATCCTCTCAGCTAAGCGTTAAATAGTACCACTACTGTTCTTCTAAAAAAACAGCTTTGACATTAAATAACCTATAAAGGTTGATATGCCATGAAAGCGAGCAAGCAAGAAACTGGCTATCTTGGTCGAAAAAAAAGATATATCACAAAAACAACGAGATTTTAGAAGATCTGTTAAGTATCGTTACCGTTTTGGAAAGACCGCCTATGGAAAAAGACTTTAGTAAGAAATGTTTCTCCCTGTGAACAAGTCTGTACTTTTTGTAAAGTAGTATCTAGAAAAAAGTTTATTGTTCAAACTTGAAGAGATGGGAAAGTGATTGTCAAGAAACGTAATGGGAGCTCATGTGTCGACAAAAAAAGCTTTAATGTAGAATTCACTATTAAGCTTAGAGGCAAATTTTAAGAGTAAAATCAGACAGGGATTTTATAAAAAGGTTTTTTTTTTCTGAAAAAATTAATTAATCATTGGGATTAGATGCGAAAAAAAATTTTTTTTTAAAAATAAAACAAAAAACGCTTTATTTAAAGGATGATAAACTGTTCATTTCTGTTATTATTTACTCCTTTAATGGTTTTTCACTGGAACTTGAGTGACAGCAAGTCTCCTCAAGTCTCCAGGACTCTTCTCAGTATTCTGGCCGTTCTCAATAATGCTGTAGTTTGGATGGTCTCCTTTCGTCCGCCAACTTCCAAGTCCTCCTGTCCCTTTAGTAATCCTTTATTTACTGTTCCAGACGCACCAATTACAGTTGGTATAATTATCACCTGCATGTTCCATATTTTTTTCAATTCTCTAGTAAGGTCCAGGTACTTAACCTTCTTTTCCACATTCTTTCAGTTTTATTCTGTGGTCAGCCAGGACAGCAAAGTCGACAATTTTGCAAGTTCTCTTTTTTTATTGATTATTATTAGGTCTGGTCTTCTGGTCGAGATTTGGTGATCCGTCTGTATGTCAAAGTCCCATAGGAGTTTATGTGTGTCATTTTCTAGGACAGGTGCTGGGTTGTGCATATATCATTTGTTCGTATGGTGAAATTTAAATTTCTTGCACATCTCCCATTGCCCACCCAGTTGTGTCTCGTCTTATACTCCTTCTGCGTTAATTTGCTACATTCGCTTATTATGTGATTGATGGTTTCATCTCTGTCACTGCATAGCCTACATTTGCTATTTTGTTGCGTCTTATCTATCCTCGCTTTGATATGATTGGTTCTTACGGCGTTGTTTTGTGCTGCTATTGGGAGAAATTCTGTTTCTCTCTTAAGGTTTCCTTTTCTTAGCCATGTCCATGTTTTCTGGTGTGAGATGTTTGTTAGTCGTTTAAAACGCTCATAGAGTTTTATTGTTATCATTATTATTGATAATAATGATACTTTTATGATTTTACATCTTGTGTGTTTTTCATACCAGTGTTAGCCAATGGTCTTTCACTGGAGTTTCAGTGACAGCAAGTCTCATCAGGTCTCTAGAACCCTACTCAGTATTCTGGCCAGTCTTAACAATGATGTAGTTTAGATTATCTCAGTTCATCCTCCGATTTTTAAGTCTTTCATCCTCCTTTCCAAGACTTTGGCGATCGTTCCAATCGTACCAATTAGAATCGATATCACCATTACTCTAATGTTCTACAGCTTTTTTTATACAATTTCTCAGGTCCAAGTACTTGTCTCTTCGTTTTCTTCGATTATTTCTCTGTGATCCACCGGAACTGCAAACTCCACAATGCGGCTGGTTTTCTTTTTTTTTTATTAATTAGCTCTAGGTTTAGTCTTCTCGAAGATATGATGTGATCTGTTAGTATATCAAAAACCCAGAGAAAGTCGTGTGTTCCATTCTTTCGAACAAATGATTATTATTATTATTATTATTATTTTGATACTTTAAGAGTTTTTCTCATCAGTGCCAGCTGATAGTTTTTCACTGGAGTTTGAGTGACAGCAAGTCTCCTCAAGTCTCCATGACTCGTCTCAGTATTCTAGCCGGTTTTAATAATGCTATAGTTTGGATTATCTCCACTTGTCCCCTTATTTCCAAGTCTTCGAGTATTCAATAATGACGTGAAGATCCCTTTTTGACGTGCCACATAAACTGTGCGGGTGGCATGCTAAAAGGAAGTCGCTTGCTAGAACCAAAAAATAAATCGGATATAGACCTGTCCCTGAAGTAAACTGGACGCACATGCCCCGGCAAAAATGCTCAACAAATTACATGAGTGGCATAACGGGAAGTGCACCTGTTTCCTAAAGTGAGCAGGATGCAGATTGTTCCCCAGCGGATGTGACGCATAAATTGTGTGGGTGGCATGTTAGGAGGAAGCGTGTCCACGTTCAATGCGTAGGTTGCAGACTACAGGTGCGACCACGAGAATTTGCGTGGTACCGGGAATATTATATAACCAGCAGAGACGAACAGGGAAGAAAAGTCTGCGGAAGGCAGCAATCGGACGTCACGTCACTCTTGCCAGTTGTCTTTCGCCAGACTGCCTAGGGTTGAAAAGCAGGAGAAACTAAGGTGGTGTAATGCATTCAGGTGACCTAATACAAGTCACGCGAAATTCGAGAACGGAGAAGAAAGCTAGAGAGGCTACTGTGTATGTGTGTACAAACTTAGCCATTTTTGACCCTCTCTCACTCTACCCACACGTACATTATGAGTGATAAAGAAAGAAAAGAATCAGATTATGCATCAGCGTTGTTATTTTTCTCTGCTTATACAACTGCAGTCCTTTTACCAGTCTTTTGGGGATTGTTCCAAGTACGCCAATTACAATTAGTATCACCGTCACTTTCATGTTCCATAATTTTTTTTTTTTAGCTAGGTCTTGCTATTTATTTCACTTTTAGCTTTCTTTTATTTTTACTCCGTGGTTCGCCGGGACTGCAACATTCACTATTGGCAGTTCTTTTTTTTTTCTTTGCTAAGTATTACAGTCATGTAGCTGAGATTAGGTGATCTGTTTATATCTCAAAATCCCAAAGAAGTTTGTGCCTCTCATTTTCTGGAATAGATTCGGTGTTGTGCATATTCCATTTGTTCTTTAATTCTTTTTATTCAAGTTTGCTGGATTCACTTATCATGGAATCGATTGTTTCGTCCCAATCACCACATAACCCACATCTGCTGTTTTATTGCTTCTAATCTATTTTTACTTTAAAATAGTTTGTCCTTATGGCATTGTTTCGTGATGCAATTAGAAGAGATTTAGTTTCGCTTTTAAGGTTTCCCCGTCGTAGCCATGTGCAAGTCTTTTCAAGTTAGATTTCACTTGTTTGTCGCTTGAAAAATCGACACAGTTGTTTTTTCTTTACTCATTTCTGTTTTCTAGTTACTGTTGTACTGTTGATCTTTGTGTTGTTGTTGTTGTTGTAATTAAATCTTTCTTTGTTCGTTTAATGTAGTCATCATATAGTTCTGTGGATGCGTCGATGTCATCTTTAATACTGGCGAGTCCCCTTCATCCTTCTTTTTTTGACACATATAGTCTATGTCATTATTATTATCATTATCCCTTCCAAGTTTTTCACTAATGGTCGTCCTCTGGAGTGTGAGTGACTGCCAGTCTCCTCTGGTCTCCAAGACTCTTCTGAGTATTCTGGCCTATCGCACCGATGCTGTAGCCAGAATGGTCTCGATTCTTCTTCTTTGGTTTCCGTTTCTTCCAGTTTCCTTTCAGCTCCTTTGGGAACCGTTCCGAGCGCACTAACTACAATTAGTATCCCCATGTCCCTGCAGTTCCAAAATTTTTTTTCATCTCTCAAGCAAGGTCTATGTATTTGCCCATCTCTTCGCTTTCTTTTATTTCCCCTCAGTATTCTGCTGGAACAGCAAAATCCACGAGACGGCAAGTCCATTTTTCTCGTTAATTAACACTACCTGGTCATTGGCCTAATGAGTAGAGTGTTCGCCAATGGTCCGGGAGACCGGGGTTCAGTCCCAGGTCGAGTCATATTAAAGACTCAAAAATGGTACTTGATACCGCCTTGCTTAACACTCAGCATTATAAGATAAGAATCAAGGGTAAAGTTGAGCAATCCAGGGAATGGAGTAGTGCCCTCCCCAACACCTGGGTGTTGTAGCTATTGAAAAAGGGAGCTTTCGGGTCACCTTCGACTAAAGTCGCTAACAACAACAACTGGTCTTCTAGCCGGGATTAGGTGATCCATTTGTAACACCAGAAAATCTTCTTCTTCTTCTTCTTCTTCTTCTTCTTCTTCTTCTTCTTCTTCTTCTTCTTCTTCTTCTTCTTATTATTATTATTATTATTATTATTATTATAAAATGCTTGTTGGCGTTCTATGATTTCTGTGTTCGTTCTGATCAGGAAAGGGGCTCTGTGTCTTCATAGAAACTGTAGAACTTATACTTGCTGGTAGCCTATTTCTTGGTCTTGGGGAAATGACTGCAAGAAGATAAGCTTTTTTCATTTGTTACATCATGGAAAATATCTTGAGAATGTTGCCGGAACCGTTTTCCATTCATTCGCAATAAGATGTTTTCTCTTTTTGAGCCATAGACGCTTGATGGAAATTCAAGTTATCAGTTCTGCCGAAAAAAAAAACCTCGCAAATTGATGCCGTATTTCGAAAGTCTCTTGAGAAAATCGAAAAAAGGATAAATGATTACTGAATAATGAAGCAAAAATCAAGTTAGTCTTAAGAATCAAGGCGTAGATGTTTTCAGTTGGGTTTAGTTTGATTTCTTTGTTTAATGGTATATCACCCTTCGCGGATTATTCAATGCCAAAGACATTTTTGTTGAAGTATAGAAGTGGTACTGTTTAACCCATAGCTGAAAGGGGTAGTAAGGGTTTACATACCTTTCCCAAGGTTTTCAACCCGAAAGGGAATACAACAGTGCGACTGAGGTTTGAACACGCTTATCACGATGTCGGAGCCAAGCACATTAGATATTGCGGAAACGCCCCCCCCAATGTTTGAAATCCATATATACGTATGTATACACCCAAACCTTCGCATATATATATATATATATACGTATGTATATACCCAACCCTCCACAATGAACAGAATGTGATACAAAGCCGATTTTCTTAAGCAAAGTTAAGCTGGTTAGAAGTTAGAGTTTTCCTTCTCCTAGTGGGGTTGCCTTATCAATGCATGAGAACACTGTCTTTCTTATAATTGAAAACATGTAACTGTGTGCAAATAAATCTATTAGTGCTTCATAGTAATAAGGGAAACTGCTTAATTATGTGCAGAGAATAAATAGCAGTGCTCGCAACCATGTGTCCAAAGAATTGCTTGCTATACTTAAAACTATAAGACTGTGTGCAAACAAATGAGTTCTTGCTCGGTTAAGAATGTTACCGAAAAACTATTTGTTTATAATTCATATATATATATATATATATAGAGAGAGAGAGAGAGAGAGAGAGAGAAAGAGAGAGAGGAAAAGAAAGAGAGAGAGAGAGAGAGAGAGAAATATATATATATATATATATATATATATATATATTGGCCTAATGGGTGGAGTGTTTGCTTATGGTCCGGAAGACCAGGCTTTAATCCCAGGTTAAATCATACCAAAAACTCAAAAACGGTACTTGATGTCGCCTAACGCACACCATTATAAAGTATGGATCAAGGGTGAAGAGAAGCAATCCAGGGAATGAATTAGTGTTCTCCTCTACACCTCGGTGTTGTAGCTATTGAAAAAGGAGCCTTTGGGTCGCCCTCACCAATTTTGCTTATATATATATATATATATATATATATATATATATATATATATTCGACAGACAGAGCAGTATATATATATATATATATATATATATATGATTTGATATTAACCTTCAAGAATTAATATGCCATAAAAACCGACCAATCAATCAATCAATCAACGAAAATAATTGGTAGATAGGGCTTTGGCTGTACTCCTTGCAGAGGAGATATAATCTAAGACCCTCCCCTAAAAAGTGGTGTCCTGGGTATGACACTAAAGCTATGGAGAGTGTGGAGTACAACCTTTCATTGCCATTTCTCCCTGGTTTACTCTGACCAGGAGTGGTAGACCTGTTAGGATCCCATTTATCGATCAAACAGCTCCGTTTCACAAAAATCTAAATACAAATATACAATGTGGCGATTCCCTAACCCGAGTCCGATTGATTTGCAATTAAAATTAATCAATAAATCTGTCGATGATATCTGTTTTTTTCTCTCCCAATATTTATTTTCCTAAGCTAAGTTTGGCACAAGAATTTATCAAAGAAGCACTCAACGTGGATCCACTACTTTAGGCAGTCTTTCTCAGTAACCATCTGGAAAACTATAGCTCTGCGGTTGGCGTCTTATCTGTCTCCATTGAATTCTGGTTTAATCTACAAGACATGATTAAATCTTGGAATCAAGAATTAGGTGAAAGAAACAAGACCCAACTTTAAGTTTTCTCCAAAATCCCCCTCCCCCCCACAAAAACTTGGCTTAAACACAAAAATAATGCGAAGATCTTAATAAAAAAGAAAAGAAAAAGTATCAATTCAATTGTTTGTATTCCGAAAAGCCCGTCTCCCCGGGGGGATTAAGGACATTTTTTTCGAGATTTTTACCTTTATCAATAACTAATTCTTGCATGAATACGACTAATAAAAGAATGACTTTCCTTTTTTTATGATGAAACTACTAAATTTTTTTTATTTTTAAGTCAACTACACGAAATGGTATGAAAATCTCATGCGGTGAACATCGCAAAAAAAACTCTTTGAAACTTTTTTTTTATAAAAAGGAATTCTCTTGGCAAGTTGTGATCTTAGGTCAAGGACACACAATAAGACGCAGAAGTACTAAGATTCAAACATATGCTAAATATAAAGACACAAACTTAAGACACACAAAAAAGACACACAAATATATGCTAAATAACGACAAGTATATGTATATACCAATTTAAAATCAGTTGATATTGGTGTGACAAACTTACTAATGATTGTAGACATCATGCTAGAAAGCAAATTTGGTTTATTTGTCCGACGGCATATCATATCAAATTGTTTCTGAAATTTGGTTCATCTGTGAATATTTGGCTGAAATCATAATTTTCGATGAGTTCTATATGTCATACTATGCTGGCCACAGCACCAAATGTGTAACATTGCCATACGTGAAATGTACATAGAATGTTCATAACATATATACATAGAATATAGGAATACCGAAACACGAAAAACACTTACGACTTCTTAGTTCAGGTACGAAACCTTTTATTACATTTGAGTTTAAAGGTTCTTTGACATAAGGAGAGAGATACACATTCTTTCTATCCTGGCTTTTCTATCTGGCCCCCATCACATGCGGAGCCCGTAGCACACAAATTCGTCTGGCCTCAGCGAGCCCCGAAAGTCGACCCTTCCCGTTCGGAGTCTAGTTCTCAACTACTGACTTTTTCAAATCTCCCAAAATCCTCCGCGCACGCTTTCGGGGCATGATGTCATTCACATCCCTGGTCACATCCTCTCTCTGGGATTTTCATTTTGATAACGACATCCTCCCTGCGCGCGCGTCAACACCTGCGCTCAAGTTTGCTCCTAACTAACCCATGTGCTGAGCCGAAAGGTTCTCAGCCTAACTAAACCCAAAAGCAAGATATATAAAACGAAATCCTTCGGCCATTATATTACAAATGTACAACTACAGTTCGCTAACTGGTCAAAATGTGCTTAATATGCTTTTGCATGGTACCAAATGTGGTACCAGCACTGGAGTAATGCTGGAGCTTTGGAAAATGCGGAGTAGCCCTTAATTGCCATCTCTCCCAGGTCCATTTTGGCCTGGAATGGTAGCTCCTGATAGGGACCTATCTATGGGTCAAATAGAACTAAACTATGTACTTATGCTAAATTAAATTGCTCGAAAGAGAACTGTTTTGACATTTAACTGTGAGTAAATAGAAACTATACTTATACTAAACTGAATTGTTTGAAATAGAACTGTTTATAGGTATTAAAATGGATTTGGAATTAATGACCCAAAATGGTTGATGTGCCATTAAACCAAACCAAAATAAACAAAACTAATTTAAACACCAGTATATATAGTATCAAGTATTCTTGTCTAATACTTATAATTTTGACACGGTTACATAGTAACGAATCTTCTTTCATAAAAAAATTGTTTTCAAACAGTTATATGGTTTTAAGTATTCCTATCGAACGCTCAAAATTTGCAAACAATTGTATTGTTTCAAGTAAGTAATAATAAGAATCCTTAGTAAACAATTTTAGTTTCAAGTAACTTTTCTTAAGATAAATTGTTTGCAGAGAATTATATGATATCACGTTATCCTATCTAATACAAATATATCATTTGCAGATATGATATCTCGTAATCCTATCTACAAATAATTTGACCCAGAGATGAGACTCTAACTGGAACTACCACTTCGGACCAGAGTAATGGCAATGAAAGTATTTTCTAGAATTTACAGAGCTATAAAACTGGAGTGTCACCGATATATATATATATATATATATATATATATATATATATATATATATATTACTGACCAAAGCTTGGGGCCCCATTGATATATATATATATACGCAGTTTAGTTTTTTTATCCCATAGATAGGGCCCTATCAGGTGCTACCAGTCCTGACCAGAGTGGACCTGGGAGCGATAGTAATGAAGGGGTACTAGAACCTCACCATCAGAATGTTTTTGACAATTAAACTGTGTACTCATGTTAAGCTGAATTGTTTGAAATAGAACTGATTATTTGCATAAACATGGATTTGGCATTAAATAACCTACAGCAGTGAATATGCCATAAAACCTAAATAACCAACAGCCAACACCCAACTATCTATCTATCTATCTATCTATCTATCTTTTTAAAACTGTTTCTCTCTATTTATCTATCTATCTATCTTTTTTTAAAACTGTTTCTATCTATCTATCTATCTATCTATCTTTTTTTAAATATAAATATTTTTGTAATGTGTGAAACGTTAAATGATCAAATCCCAATGCCAAACATAAATATTGATCATCATAAAGATAATACTTATCCTTACAGATTAGCTTTGACCAACAGATTATCTCTGCAATCTATTGTTTCTCACTTGTGATCAACGGATTTTTTTTTGTTTGTCGTTTTCTTTTTTCTTTTTTCTTTTTTTGCTGATGTTTTTTAAATCGGTCTGGAAAATTTTTAATTCTACTGAAAACATATAAAAAACAAATAAATTTAAACAAACTACAAACGACATTATTAATTCGTTCATTTGTTAATATGATTAAAAATTTAAGAAAGCCTTCAGCTATTTGTAGACTTGAGGGATTTTGAATTGGAAATGAAGCCTCAATTAAAAAAATCTAGCAAGTTTTATGTTAGTTCTTGCTTGTGCATTGGTGTCCTTGATTTTCCTGAGTAATCATGTACTTATAGCCACAATATATATATATATATATATATATATATATATATATATATATATATATATATATATATATATATAACAGCAAAATATGGTTGTCACTTATTTCACTTGGTAGGTTTGTGGCAGACCAAATTTGGTATAATTTGTAAAGTGCTCAATATCTGTGACAGAGCTATTATATGATAATAATGAATAAGTACATATTAGTTTTTATTAGCATGCATGCTTATCTGCGACTACTAGTTTCATGCTGTCTTTATACGACAATCATCAGTCAGAGAATAAAAGACAAATCGAAAAAATAAAATAAATAGTCAAAAGAATGTGTATAACTCTTTTCGTGTGTGTGTGTATGTGTGTGTTTATGTAGATTATATTTGTCTGTTATTGTGTGTAGTCGTATATGTGATCGTTAGTGTGTGTGTATGATGAGGTTGTCTCCTAAATATAAGTGTAGCGATTTTTTAGTTGACGTCGTGGGACAGACGAATAAACGAATTGACGAATAAAACATTCCTTTTGTATGTTGATGATTTTAACTAAGGAACAAATTATCATTAAAATTATCGCATAATGAAAAAATGAGTTTTTTGATTTGACATGTAAGTAGAATGGACGAAAATGGAAGTTGGATCGAAAACTTAAGAATAATAGGTGAGGTGTGGATATCGTGGTGTAAGAGACATGTTTTTTTCTAATATACTATGGAGTATTATGCAATACTATTGTTTATATGTTGGAATATGTTCTGGGTTAAATTGTTGCTTGGTTGGTTGTTTGGGTTTTATGGCATATCAACTTTGTAGGTTATTTAACGCCAAATCCATTTTAATGTAAATAATCAGTTCTATTTAAAACAATTCGGTTTAGCATGATTACACAGTTTAATTGTCAAACAATTCAGGTTAGGACGCAGTCTAAATGTAAGCACAGTTTATTTGTGAAAATTTCTAGCTATTCAGTTTAGTCAAGCAGTTCTAATTCAGTTAATTCAGTTTAGTATAAGTACAGATTTTGTTTACACACAGTTAAATGTCAAAACAGTTCTATGTTAAACAATTTGGTTTAGTGTAAATACAGTTTCAATGTCAAAAAACAGTTCTATTTCAAATAATTCAGTTTAGCATAAGCATGCAGTATAAATGTAAATACGGTTTAATTGTCAAAAACATTTCTATTTCAAGCCCCGGCATTACTGGGACCTCACCATCAGAGACTGTTTAGTGTCAAATCCAGGCCACTCATTGGGTGGGGGGTATTCTACAGCCCCATCCGACTGGGCAATGTTAGATTATGATAGCAATTTGTATTAGCTTTCAATGTTGTGTTAATGTTATATTACGTATTGCTTATTGCAATCTGTGGCTGTTTGAACGTAAGGAATGTGGTACATATACTGTATTAAGGCGCTGAATAATAATTTGTATTAGCAGTCAATTTTGTGTTAATGCTAAATAACATATACTTTATTGCAATCTATAATGGTATGTAAGTAAGGAATATGGTAAATATACTTGCTTTCTTTGTTTAATGGCCTATCAACCTTTGTAGGTTATTTAATACCAAAGCTACACCTACAAATAAAAAAAGAACTTGAATCTTTCTTGGGTTTGGTGAATTTCTACACGCGATATTGTTTGAGAATCCCCTATAGATGGACTCGTCCTCATGTGACATATATCGACTGAGCTTTCTTCTGCGCAGTCTCAGTCTCAGTGCAGTCGCAGTCTCAGAAGAGTCTCAGCGAGCCGTTACCAAGAGCGGTAATATTCCTGATTGTTAAGCTGAGGAGGGGGTTTCTCCCAGCTATCGTTTGTGTATGTACTATTTTCCTTCAATATATTTCTTATCAATTATTTCTGTGTCATGTCATCATTTGAACCTCCCCTTGACCATAACAGATATGTACCAACATATACGGACTTGACTGAGCTGTTTGCAAATTTAAGAAAAAAGAATGTTGAATTTATCTGGTCAGAGAAACAACAAAAAGCTTTTGATAGATTAAAAGTAATTATGGCAAAGAAACCAGTAGTGAAAATTTTTAATCCGAAAAAGGACATTATGTTAACCACAGATGCAAGTGAACATTCAATATCTGAAATATTATCACAAGGACATCTGATAATGTATATATCAAGAAGACTAATGAACACTGAATTTAATTATTCAAATATAAAGAAAGAATCATTGACCATTGTATGGGCAATCACTAGAGCCAGACAGTCTTTAATTGGAAAAACATTCTTTTGAGAAGTAATCATAGACCATTAGAGTTTATATTCAGTCCAAGAAAAGAATTACCCAAAGTCACGACATCGAGAATACTAAGATGGGCAATAAGATTAATGGCATTTGACTTTGATATAGAATATGTCAAAGGAAATTCGATTCCACATGTAGATGCACTATCAAGATTGCGATTTTACAAGGAGTCAAAAGATAAAACAGAAGAATTTGAAGATCCATTTTTACATTGGGTAGAGACTGATGTTTTGTCTTTAGATAGAATGGCTGTGGAAACTAGAAATGATCCAGTATGAAGTAGGATAACATCTAGAATAAGAAAAAACATATGGGGAAATTCTTCCAGGGCAGAAAGACCCTACAAAGAAATAAGATATAAATGATAGAACATGGAGTGATTTGTAATGGGGATCTGATAATTCCCCCAGAAACATAAAGAAAGACACCTCCATATCACCCTCAATCGAATGGGTTGTTGGAAAGAATGGTGCGAACCATAAAAACGGGAATGAAAGCATGTTCCCAGCAAAAAAAAAAATTAGAAGTTTGTTTTTTTACCAAGGCTGCTTTTAAGCTATTACACATTATCACATGCCGGAAAACTAGAAAGCCCATCAGCTTTGATGGGAAGGCAAATTAGAGCTCTGCTAACTATGTTATATTCCACAAATGTAAAAGCGTGGTACAAAAAAAACACAGAATCAAATCCAGAAAGGGCAGAATTTATCATGCAAAAAGGCCTCAATACAACAATAGTAAATAGAGAAAAGAGGAACAGTATATCAGCCCATGCAGATCAAATAAGGCCCCAGGTGAATATGAAGCGCAAAATGAGGAAGAAATCTTTCCGATTCTTTCCGTTAATGATTTATTGGAACAACCTTTACAGAATGAAACGTCAGAAAACGAAATATTGCATGTTTAGGTGGGCCAGAATGAGTTTAAAAACGTGGATGCAGATCAAATAATGCCAGAAGACGACCTTGATTATAGTTCAGTGGGAGACATATCTAGATCTCCCAGTGAAAGAAATACGAGAGAGAGAGAGAGAGAGAGAGAGAGAGAGAGAGAGAGAGACAAGGAGAGCAAAGCAATCCAGAAAATGAAAAAAAAAATCACAAGAAGAAGAACAAGACCTACTTGGGGCATTAGACATATACGTTTCAGGGAGATGCAGTGGTACTGGCAAATAATTCTGCCTATTTTGCATGAGTGTAATAGAGAACCTATATGTCTCTCACAGAGAATAAATGGCAAGCTCGATCAACCACTGTGCTTCGTGCATAGACTTTTCTGCTTCCTATCTGGCATCCGTGCCGGACAGTCAATACTCAATAGCAGATTTGAGGCCGAAAGGACAACAGTTTCGGCTGGGCCACTTTCCAGTGGGCGAGCTGTATTATTGACGCTCCCGGGAACCTTTGCATAGCACTGGACCTCGCTGTCCAGTTTAAGTTATAATCAAGCATCCGTGCCTGGACCCATGTTTGGGACCATGTCCAGCTTGGCTTATCAGTCCCGCATTGAACTAAGTGGGGCGATGACCAGCATAGTCCAGCAGGGCTCGAACCTCGGCTCATTTCCGATTTTCCCCTTCTCTAACCCACACTATAATCTGACCTTCGAGTTATTTGCCCTTGTGTCAAGCCCTGTCTGGTGGGAGGCAGAGACAAATATCACAAGCTTGATTAGCCACTGACTAGTGCCAAACTTACACATTACAACAGTTTTCATCCTTGTTAGTAAACTTCAAGATTATTTTCCAAATGACACCCTCGCTTTCAGGGTGAAAGTATGTTTTGATCAATGTTTTTTTTAACGTCAGAGGGGCAATATATTTTTTCTAGGCACATCGTCTTGAGTTCATGTCTGCAACTCACTTACATCTCAGAGTTCACGCCTATCTTAAATTTGGTCACATGTTCCATTCCACAGTTAAATGTCAGTTCATATGGTCTCTCCCGATAGAGAGTAATCGGGGGGACCTTGTGCGCGTGGAAATAAGCCACGACTCCCGCTGTCACATTTCAGTGTCTTTAACCCATCCTCCCACAGGTCGTGAACAAGAAACAATAACCTAATAGACGGAGAACTTATTTAACATATATATATATATATATATGTGTGTGTGTGTGTGTGTGTGTGTGTCTCTGTGTGTGTGTGTGTGTGTGTGTGTTTATAGTTTATCCTTTTCGCTTTCATTACTTATTCTCATGAAGGAAGATATATACGTTTCATCATTTCATATTTAATTGACGGCCATATACCAATATATATATATATATATATATAGGCATATATATATCGGCACCAAATGCTGTTGACTGTATAAACGGTATATATATATATATATATATATATATAACTAGTGCTTTTGCTTAGTGGGTAGAGTGTTCGCCAAAGACCTGGGAGAGCGGGATTCAATCCAAAGACTTAAAAATGGTACTTAATGCCTCCTTGCTTAACACTCAGAACTATAATGTACAGATCAAGGGTAAAGTGAAGTAATCCAGGGAAACGAGTTGCGCCCTCCTCTACATCTTGGTGTAATAGCTATTGAAAAACGAGCCTTCTGGTTGCCCTTGACAACGGTCCCCAATTTTACTTTATAAATATATATATATATTGAACAGATTCTGGAAGTAATATCCCACAAAACAGCTGCTGTACAGCCACCTACCTCCCAACTTTAAAACCGTTCAATTAAGACGGATAAGGCATGCGGGACACTGCAGGAGAAGGGCAATCTCATAAGCGACGTTCTCCAATGGACCCCTTCACACGGACGTGCAAGTGTTGGACAACCAATTAGAATTTATCTACAACAGCTCTGTACGGACATAGCATGCTGTCTAGCAGACGTGTTGAATGATAGAGATGAATGGCGAAAAGGGTCAGGGAAATCCGTGCTAACAGCGCGGTATGATGATGATAATGATGATATATGTATCAGTACTGACTTATTCTGACACAGGTATATATAGTTTTCCGTGCTTACAATTCTGCTACATCTATGATCAACCTTGACAGGATTTATCATACGCTGTCGATTTTACATGTATGTCAATAATTTTTCTGCTCTGACCTACATTAAACACATCGTGACATAACTTTTAAAGGCATATATATAACGCTAACTCGAGTGTTAAAAAGGGATTATCCCTGTTAGGATTTAAAGACGCTTATCCTGCTTTTGAGAGAAATGCTCATTTATCTCATTTCAACCAGGATTAACATACGGCCGGATTAAATAAAAGGAGCCGATTGGGGAGGAGGATTTAAAAAATTAGATATTAGGATTAGCTGTGAAAAAAAAAAATTGAACAAAATTAAAATCCAGAAGTCGATTTTTAATACATCATTAAGTTTTTTTTGTTTTTTTTTTTTTTGGAAGAGTCATTAAAATCATTGCGGGGGTTGTTTTGATTGTTAAGTTTAAAAACTGCGTTATTTGGTTGCTATAAAAGCGTTTCGGCCGATCAACTCTATAGCATTTTCGAAGTGTAATGTCATCAAAGAAAGAAAGGAACCTTGCATCCACAAAAAATACTGACGAACAGAAAAAATACACACATCGTTTAGACTTAGAGGCATTCAAATTTGCATATTGTATGGCTGACTGGTATTCACCCAGATTGTTTTGCATCCACACACACACACACACACATATATATATATATATATATATATATATATATATATATATATATATATATATATATCAATCAGTTTTTTCACACACACACACACACACACACACACAAACACATATATATATACATATATATATATATATATATATATATATATAAACAGACCGTCATAGCTCTGAAAAGACTGAGATAGATAGATAGATAGATAGATAGATAGATAGATGCAAACTATTTATATATATATGCATATATATATATATATATATATATATATATATATATATATATATATATACACACTACTGACTAAAAGCTTGGGACCACATTGATATATATATATATATATATATATATGTATATATATATATATATATACAGGCAGCCATAGATCTGAAAAGACTGAGATAGATAGATAGATAGATAGATAGATATTTGCAGACTATATATACATATATATATTTATATGCATATATATATATTTATATATATATATATATATATATACAACTGACTAAAAGCTGGGGAGCACATTGATATATATATATATATATATATATATATATATATACATATATATATATATATATATATATATATATATATATATATATATATATATATATATATATTACATCTTCTCATATTTTCATTCTTGTCGTGACATTATAAACTGTTATAACCGATTTAGAAAACGTCTTCAGTTTCCAACTCATCGCGCTTACAAAATGACTTCATTTTCTCAGTTGGACACACGAATCTTCTCCATGTCAGAATGTTTCAAATCCCATCCACAATAACTTGACGCTTATTACTTGAAAAGTCTTGTAAAGGTTCCAGAATGGCAAGTGACAATATTTACGGAACATGGAGCATGGAATTTACCAAGAATTTGAGTGTTTCATATGCTAAATGACATATATAATTTTATATCTACTTTAAAAGTCTATTAGCAAAATAAATAAATAAAGAAATAAAAATAAAATAAAATGAAATAAAAACTCTTTTTTTAAATGAAGAAATTGTCTGAGTAAGGGTTAGTAAAAATAGCGAGAGAGTCAGAAATTACAAAGATATCTGTTTAGTCTCTTCCGGCAGACCCGTTTAAACGGGGTTGGTGGCTGAAATAAGCGAAATAAACTTTTTAATTCTTTTTTATTACTACTTATAGTCTTCATAACATAGTGAATTTTCAAGAGTCTATAACAATTTAAAGTCTATAACAATTTTAAATGCCTGTACAAAAAAAGTCTGGAAACTTATTGAATGCACCACCTACATAAGGATTTTCGATTTCCTCTCTTTTTAAAAGATTATGGTTGGCTCAAAATTTGATGAATAAGTTGATGATATATCCATGATTCTAATTGGTTAACAAATGTATTCTTAACAATCTTAGAAGGAAAAGATTTCTGGAATCAATTTGGATTTTGATCCTTCAAATATTGTCGTCTGCAAATATTTGAGAATTTTTTTTAAATTGATGATTGTTCAATAAATGTAAGACAGACACAAATATTATATCTTCATGAGCCAATTTATTTTGCACAAGAATAAATACATTTTTAGTATGGAAATCAGTGGATTTTCCATATCTATCTATCTATCTATCTATCCTGAGAAAGACAGAGAGGAAAGTTATTTTAAAGGTATTGAGCCCGAAGTATTTACCAAATCTAATGCCAAATCCTATTATATGATTTGTAAACGATTGGTTTGTTAGTAACATTATTTTATAACGAGTCGGAGCTCATTTGTTTGCACACAGTTAAATGGTATCAAGTATTACTAACACTTATAGTTCTGTTTAAACAAAGTTAAATGGCTTCAAATATTTCTTTCTAACACTTATTGTTCTATTCGCAACAAAGTTAAATGGCTTCAAATATTTCTGTCTAACACTTATAGTTCTGTTCAAACAAAGTTAAATGGCTTCAAATATTTCTGTCTAACACTTATAGTTCTGTTCAAACAAAGTTAAATGGCTTCAAATATTTCTATTTAACATTTATTGTTCTATTTGCAACAAAATTAAATGGTTTCAAGTATTGCTATTAAAGACAAAAACTGCCTGAACAGTTGTGATACAACGAAACAGTCTGTCTGTGGATGACAATATATATATATATATATATATATATATATATATATATATATATATATATATATATATATCTTCGTATGAATTGAGCAGTCTGATATCCGGTAAAGCAAAATGTAAACAAGCGAAAGCTACTACATGATGCCTTATTATTGTCGTCTGGGGGGGGGCTGAGCGGTATGATACTAGTCAAACATAATGTTGGAAGGGTTTCAAATCCCAACTTGAAGCGTCCTGCGTGTCTAGTCACAGTGATGAGTTGTTATACAACGAAACAGTCTGTCTGTGGATGATAATATATATATATATATATATATATATATATATATATATATATATATATATATATATTTCTTTAAGAAAAATCCAAAGACCGGTTAATTTAGGAGTATAAATTTATTTCCATCCTGTTTTTCAGTTTCTGGTGTAAACCAAAAACACGAAGAAAAATATAACAGGATTCTTCGTGTTTTTGGTTTACACCAGAAACTGAAAAACTGGATGGAAATAAATTTATAACCCTAAATTAACCGGTCTTTGTTTTTTTCTTAAAGAAATATTGCTCTGTAAAAAATTACATGGAGCTCTCCACCAGGAAAATTTAAATGTTCAGCTGCTGAATGATTTTCTTGTCCTGAAGGAATTACTCCCAACTCTGGTTTAACTTGACCGAATAATACCGATATATATATATATATATATATATATATATATATATATATATATATATATATATATATATATATATATTCACAAAATTTGGTATTTGATAAACATCTAGGGTTGATGCACCTTTAAGCCAAATAAACTAACCTAAGCTAATCTTCTTCTTCTTCTTCTTCTTCTTCTTCTTCTTCTTCTTCTATGATATGATTATTATAATTACTAATGATAATGTAAATAAAAAATCCATTGACGGTTTCATAAAAGATAATGTAAAAGCAACACACCTACCCGAGTCAAAAAAAGCACCTGTCTCTTCTATGCTACTGTTAATTAGCCTCAAGAAAGTGACGAGAAAAGACGGTCTCTTGGCGATTGAATACTCCTCGACAACAATCGGTTAAAGAGAAGACTTCATTTACATTCTGAATTCCTGTCTTCTCATTGACAGAGATTGCGAACGACAAAATTAGCAAGAGCTAAATATTGGAACTGATTAAACCTTTGAGACATGACTGTGAATGCTTCTGGCAAGGAACATTAAACCTACAACGGGGGCGGGGAGTCAACGGAGATCAAGTGGTAGCAAATCTGAACACACTATACATCTGCCAATATTCTATAAGACGGTTTTTTAATTGCCTCATTCAAGTAACTTTTTGAACAGCTGGATTTGTCCAACATTAATTCTTCCCTTAAAACTCACATGAGATTACTTAAATATTCTTTCTTTCTTGTTCTTTCTCACTCTCACTCCTTCTCTTATATATATATATATATATATATATATATATATATATATATATATATATATATATATATATATAAGATTTGCAGAGAGACCAGTTCACATACATCGGCAGTAATATCTTATCAACTAAAAGCTGCGCCAGAACTTTTCTTTACCGGAGAGTCGGTACATTTCGTGTTCTGCCGATTTGTAAATATTCTTTTAAGTAGAGCATGCTTCCTAGACACCATACATTTTACTCTAAATATCACATGTTTTGCACCATACAGCCAGTAAGAATTTGATGACCGACCTCTGTTCAAACCTTTTTGATTTGCTATCATTTTGAATTGTCTTAAAACAAATATCTTTTGTAAGACTAGAATAAGTTATACTAAAAAACAATTCCCAAAAATGCTGAGTTTATGGAAAAAAAATTTGGTTCTTTGAAAAAGTTCTCCTAATTAACTGAATGGCTCTCGTGTGTGTATATATATATATATATATATATATATATATATATATATATATATATATATATATAATGTCACGATTTTTTGCGTAGGTGTAGATGGATATCAAATGAGAGATTGGCACAGTGTTAACTTATCAGTCAGATATTGATCTGAAATTTTATCAACACCTCAGAATTTAAAGAGTTAATTTTGAAACCAGCAGACATACTGTTTTTTCTTGATTCTAAACGAAAAACTTTTTTTTATCTTATTCCCAATGCCGTCATGAAATGAGGGATACAATCCGTTTTCATTATCTGCTTCTAACTATCAATATTACAGAGACAGACATTGATCTGCTTTCATTACAAAATACGTTGGAAGTAAAATAGAATACACAGTAAATCAGAGTGGGCTCTCAAGTTTTGCATGTAGGTAAATCAATCTAGGAGAAGGAAAAAACTCTGAATTCAAAATCAGATCATTGGGCTAACAATTCCAGTTTTAAAAACCAGTTTGCTGCTAAAATTCGCAGCATCATTCCTGGTATGGAGTTGCTGCGTTTCAACGCTTCAGAAGAAACCTACTATAACTATAGGAAGCTTCACAAGAAGCCTATAATTACTAACGAACCATGCTGAAAGAGATAACTGAATTGATATAGTCCAATAAAAACGGTGGATTCGTTGTCATAAGCTGATATACTGATAGATATACAAATATATACAAAGGTTTAATTACATAGATTGATCAGAAGAGTAAAAATATTATTAATTGCTAAATGGAGATGGAAACACTGAGATATGTTGGTAAATATATTGATATTACAGATAGATAGATAGATAGATAGATAGGGTTTCAGCTGCATTGTTTATTAACATATCAACCTTCGTGAGATTGATAGATGTGAAGAGCTGGCGAGGAGAGATGTGAACACTAATAGATAGATAGATAGATAGATAGATAGATATCTTAAACTGACTGAGATTGAGTTTCTTCATCAGAGTATATCTATTTGTCTCTTAGTACGAGCAGATTGGTTTGGTTTGGTTTTATGGCATATCAACCGTTGTTGCTTATCTAATGCCAAATCCTGTTTTTAGATATATACTAAATATATGATTTGGAAATATTTTTAGATACACACAGATAAAAGATCAAACAGTTTTATTTCTAACAATTCAATTAAGCGTGAGTCCACAAAGTTGAATTGTTCCAAGTATTACTATCTATTAAACAATTCCATTAAACATCTGTCATTTTTTACACATACAGTTAAATAATCAAATAGTTCTATTTCTAACAATTCACTCTAGCATGAATCATTTGTTTGCACTTAGTTTAAATATCGAACAGTTCTATTGGAGCCATAAATAGGACCCTATCAAGTGCTACCATTCCGGGCCAGAGTGGACCAGGGAGCAATGTCAATGAAGGAGAACTTTGCATTCCCCAAAGCTTCAGCATTACTGGGGACTCGTCATCAGATGGTTTAATCCAGGACACCCCCATTGGGAAGGGTATTCTATAGCCCGAGCCGACTGGGCTAAAGTATCAACCGAGCGAGTAAAATAAGGACATAAATAGATAGATAGATAGATAGATAGATAGAAACAGACTAGGATAGATAGATAGATAGATAGATAGATAGATAGATAGATAGAAAGAAACCGACTCAACATAGATAGATAGATAGATAGATAGAAACAGACTCGACTGAGATAGATAGATAGATAGATAGATAGATATGTACAGACTGAGATAGATAGATAGATTGAAACAGACTCGAGATAGATAGATAGATAGATAGATAGAAACAGACTTGACTGAGATAGATAGATAGATAGATAGATTGAAACAGACTCGAGATAGATAGATAGATAGATAGATAGAAACAGACTAGGATAGATAGATAGATAGATAGATAGATAGAAACAGACGAGGATAGATAGATAGATAGATAGATAGAAAGAAACCGACTCAACTTAGATAGATAGATAGATAGATAGATAGATAGAAACAGACTCGACTGAGATAGATAGATAGATAGATATGTACAGACTGAGATAGATAGATTGAAACAGACTCGAGATAGATAGATAGATAGATAGATAGAAACCGACTCAACATAGATAGATAGATATATAGAAACAGGCTCGACTGAGATAGATAGATAGATAGATAGATAGATAGATAGAAGTAGGTGAAACACTACTTACAATCTGAAGAAGAATAAAGCCATACAATGAATCTCAAAAAGAGACAGCAATGTGAAAGAATGTGTCTCTGAATGACGAATGAAGTCTGTAAGAAGATATAAAGAAAAGAAGTAAAAGACATTGGGAAAAGAAGACAAGAATAGGAAAGATAAAGAGTGAAAAGGAATAAAAGAGTCAGTAGCATTGGTAGAAAATATGGCTGAAGGTCAGATGGATAACGATCACGTGATACGGAAATTAGAAAATAGAAAGGATTGATAGTGAGCTTCGATAAGTCAAAGACGAAAAGAAGACAATAGAGATAAAAAGATAAAAAAAAAAAAAGTGAGAGAAGAAATTAAAGAAAAAAGATCCTAGAGTTATTTTGGGTTAGGCTGAATGTGGAGTTGTTATCACTACTTTGACTGAAGCGAACGCCTTTGGTTAGAGTCCATTTTGGAAGGAATAAAGATGGCGGACAGGAAGAATGAGAGAAAGAAAAGCTATATTGCAAGAGTCAAGGAAAAAGGGTTAAGTCGGAAAAAGAATGGTGAAAGAAATAAAGAAATATATACAAAAGATGAGGGGAAAAGGGAAAGAATGGGAAAATAAGGAGACGGGAAATAAAGAAGAAGAGGAGAAAGAAAAGATAAGATTGTAAAGAGTATAGGTATTAAAAGAGAATATATATATATATATATATATATATATATATATATATATAAGGGTAAGTCAGTAGTTTTGTTGGAATATTTTGGTTGGAGTTAGATTGTGGTGCGTATATCCTGTGCGTGATCGGAACAATTGAAACCATGATAGGCACCCGCTCTGATTGGTTGTATTGTGGCAATTGGTGCGCTGACACGTTATGCATTACTTCATCCTGGGTGTGATTTGAAAGCCACACTGATGAACTTGCTACGTAATCTAATTCAGTAACTTATCCTAAACGAGTTGCAACAGGGCTATTATATTGCGGTAGCATCCAAAAGCTGTGGCGCGTAAGTTTAAGACGCAATTACACTAACCAGGTGGTTGAAGAAATTTCGCTTGGGTTGTTAGAAACTTAACGATAAAACAAGGCCAGGTAAACCTAAAACCATGGATCTCGAAGCTATTCTTAAAGCCAAAAACGTGCGTAGCGCAAGGAGACTATCAGACGTGATCGGCATCTTTATCGTCACCTTCACAATTTCAGAAAAGTATTTCCAGCTGCCGAATTGGGCCTAACGTTACTAAAATATTTCAAAACCTTTGACCCACTTTAGTATATAAATATATATATATATATATATATGCATATATCATTGTCATCATTTGCACTGATTGACTCTTTCTTGCCATCCGCTCCCATCGGCCATCGCTTCCAGTAAGTCCTGTTGATGGCGTTCCGTGTCCGCACATAACAGATGTATGGAAGTTTCTGATAGCCAACACAACTCTGTCTGTGATGGAGTCCGTAAGAGAACGTTACTTACTTCACCAGCTGTGCCCAACATTTCTTGCTCACTTTACTTCGATGGTTTGTGAGATGGGAGGCAAGTGGTCGTACAGCTACTGTTTTGTAAAGTGCTGCTTCTAGGATTTGTTCAAAACAACTCGCAGAATTCTTATGTAGTTGTGGTGCAATAATGTGCATTCATCTGTGTATGTGTATATATATATATATATATATAAATGGATGTATGAGTGTGGGTATCTGTGTGTGTTCGTGGATGGGTGGATAAAGAAGAGATGCTTATCTTCAGCATCCCGAGGCAACATCAGGTTGTCTGGAAGGTTTTAGTCTATTTTGGCGCGAAGACCAAAGAGCTGTGGCCGCGTAAACCTGTGAGACAGGAAGGGGCGTAAAGGACGAAGGATGTTGGTTAAGTTGGGAGTGGGACTCTGAAAGTAGGAGAGTGATGCAATCAGGACAGAGACGCTAGCAAAGGAGAGTCTCGGGGTCAGAGAAGAAGTTGGACAGTCAGAAACCGGACATTTAGCGGTGGAGACGATGACCAGAGATGAGTCAGCATTTTTGGCAGCTGTTGGGAGTTTCACAATGCAATTGTGATTGCCAAACGCATAGATATACATAGAGAACCAAAAATGTCGCAAACTTCACCTTCTTACATTTTGCGGTCCTCAAATCTGTGTATTGTCTTTTCTTCTCTCCTCCTTCTGTTTGTTGGTTTTTTTTTTTTTTTTTTTTTTTTGTTATTTTTTGTTAACTTACGAAATGCCCACTCAGCCGAGTGTGAAAATAAATAACAGGGTCCACACCAATAGACGATCGAACTACCAAACCAACCCACCGTGTGTGTGTTACCACACACGGTCCCATGTAGCTTTATCTCCCAGCGCATCGTTAGAGTCCGAGTGGAACATTCATGCAGTGACGATACGATCATAGCTTGGCGGAAATCCATTTCTATACTATAAGAAAGATTAGATTTCCTTAAGTCGATAGAAGTCCACGCCTTCCGTATGCGTATATTGACAAGTTGATGCGATATTGCTACCGAATGGTGTTAACTTGTCTACTAATTACAGAAATGTACGTTTCAAAGCGGAAATGACTCCATCTTGTTTAAAACACATGAACCCTGCTTTATGTGAGGTTTCGCTACGTACCAAAATTTTGGCCGTGACTTGTCACTTTTCCGGTAACTAACTGTCTCTTTTCAAAAGTCATCACCATGTCTCATGTGTGTTCTTTTGCTTGGCCTTTTTTTGTTGGACACACAGCTTTGCACCAGGATCACTGGTGGAATAGGTGACCACTATATTACTCGATGAACCTATCCTTATTGCGAAATATGTAAATTTAAATTTCTGTATTGTCTTGTTTCACCATTTTCTTCCAAATCTTAACTTTACATATGATGGTGGGCTGCATTCACTGCAACACCAATAAAAGGGTGTGGACCACAAAGAGAACTATGTTGAAAAATTGACTTCATTTCATCAGATTCCATGAGACTATCTTGGTGAGCCTACGAACTTTTCTGTCGTATTTCGTCTTAGTGTTTATTTTTCCCGCCCAGAAATGTCTCTGTATTTAAGCAGCGTTAGAAATCAAGACGATATCAATAATCGCATATTGTTAGAATAAATAACGAGTTTCTAACTCGACGTACATGTATTGTCCCACTATAAATTCTATTCGATAATGGTCTTTTTTTCACTGTCCCGTGATATGCCACATTTACGAGGATCATTAAATAATTTTCCAGACTTTTTTTTTCGTATGGACACTTTTATTGATAGTACACACATGAAACTATGGTCCCCTTCGAAGTAATGCACTTGTACCGTTCCAGCAATGCACTTGTTGTACCGTTCCAGCAACTTCTGGAAGGCTCCATGGAAGTCCTCTTGTGTGAGCATGTCAATGACCTTCGTCACAGCCTCTTTCATTTCCTCAATTATCTCATAACGACAGCTTCTGAGCTTAGGGAATAAGCGAAAGTCACAGGGAGCAAGGTCTGGACAATATGGACGGTGAGGAAGTGTCTTGATGCTCATCTTGGTCAAATAGTCTGTGACAATGATAGAGTTGCAGACTGGTGCATTGTCCAGCTGGAAATGCCACTGACCAGATTTGAAGAGTGCTGGCCTCTTCCGACGGAATCTCTTCCTGAACTCCCTTAAAACCTCAACATAGTAACCCTGACCCTAACACTAACCCTTTGGCCAATCAACTCTAGTGTATTGACTTCCTTACTCCTGCCACACCTCTCATCATCCCTCGCAGACTCCTCGTCTTCCTTGAATCTCTTATGCCACTCAAAAACTGTTGCTCGATTCATGCTAGATGGTCGAAAAGCAGTCTGAAGCATTTCGTAGGTTTCTGTGGCATTTTTTCCAAGTCTAAAACAGAATTACATTGCATATCGTTCTTCTAAAGTGTCCTCACGTCCAGATTGCATTTTTGAAATTCACCAGCTGTGACAATCAAGCTTTTGTAGGATGTATTCCAATTGTTGCTGTAGCTGTTGATTTGAACCAGAAATCATAAAAATTGGTTGGTCATCTCATAACATGTATAGTAATAACATACCGAAGTTTCAAGAGTCTACGACAATTTTAAATGCCAGTAGGAAAACGGTCTGGAAACTTATCGAATTCACCACGTATCTTGGTAAAGGAAGCCCCACCGGCTGGGGCGGTGAAATACGCCAACTCCATCTCTTCATAAGACCCCCAACACCTAAAACGAGTGTCCTGGATATGACACTATCCCATCTAATAGTTAGGTTTCTGTCATGGAGATTTTAGGAATATGGAATACCCCTTTATTGTCATCACTCATAGGCTCACTCTGACCAGGAGTGGTGGTACCTGCTAGGGTCACAACAGTAGGTTAATGATTAATCAATTACTATATTGGAAACCATTTAACTGTGTGCAAATAAAACTATTAGTGTGCCTAATAAATGAAAGCATTTAACAAATGAGCCCTGGATCCTGTAAAAATTGTTACCCACAAACTAGTCGTTTACAAATAATATGTACATAATATATTTGTATAAACAGGAGTTGGCATTAAATAACTTACTAGGTTTGATATGCCGTAAAATAAAACCAACCAACCAAATTATCCTGCAAAGAACATTCCATACTTTGTTTAGAAATATATATATATATATATATACAAGGAGAGAGAGAGAGAGAGAGAGAGAGAGAGAGAGAGAGAGGGGGGGGTAAAACTGAAAGAAAGCGAAAGAGAGATTGGTAGAGAACTGAAAAAACTGTGGAATATAAAAGTGACGGTGATACCAATTGTAATGGGTGCACTCAATACAGTCAACAATGGAATGGTACAGGGACTGGATGACTTGGAAATAAGAGGACGCGTGGAAACTATCTTGACTACAAGATTATTGAGATCGGCCCGAAAACAAAGAGTCCTACAGACCTGAGGAAACTTTCTATGACTCAGACTCCGGTAGAGAGCCACCAGTTAACGCCGGTGAGAAAAACTCAAAATAGAGAAATAATTATAATTCATAGTTAATAATAACGGCGACAAGTAACTATTTTTATAACAAATATTTCGAACTCATTTATTTGGTATCAAGTATTCCTATCAAATGCAAATAATTTACGCATATTTGCATGGTTTCAAGTATTCCAATCAAATACAAATAATTTTCAAACATTTGATAGTAATCATTTGCTTGCACACAGTTAAATGATTTCAAGCATAGAAAATGATTAATCAGTTTTGTTTGAACTGTAGTTGGGACTCTAACAGGTACAATTCCTCCGGCTCCGAGTCGACCTGGGAGTAATGGCAATGAAGGGGTACTCCACGTTCCTCAAACTTCCAGAACCAGAGCCTCGCTACTGGAAACACTTTAGTGTCTTACAAAGCACACAGGGAATTTAAAAAAGATAATCGGAGGAAGAGAGAATCAGAGAAACAGTATAGCAAAAAGAGACATCGGCGGAGAGACTTCTTCGTGAGAAGAATACAAACGTTCTAGAAATCTATATCGTTCCTTCTTGCTTCTCATTCCCCTAAATAGATCCGTGACTCAGTCTGTCTGTCTCTTTTTTCTTTGCTTCTATTGTACTTCTCAGCTAGTGACCTTTCTTAATCTCTCAGATTCTCCCCTTCCTCCATCTCCTCTTCATTCTCCTTCTCCGGCTTTCTCTGTCGTTGCTGACCGGATTTAGGGGTTTCCGTTTTGATGTATCGTTGCTTTTCTATTCCATTCTTCTGTGTTCTCTAATGACATTTAGACGTCGTCTAATCGCATCTTGTCACAGAGAACGTCTGTAAAGCAAGTGTGACGGGATTTACACAGACGGTTGGCCCATCGTTTCCTTGAATTGCACAAGGCGCAAAGGATCGTGGGAGAAAATGAGGGATTATGGGGAAAATGTGAGGAGCAATCCCGAATCAATCGGGAAGCGAGAAAGTAGGGATTGTAAAATGTGAAGTATGCGGATTTGACCAATAAATAAAGAGCAGAATGTTTGTTCCTTGAATTTAACTGGATACCTTCAATGACCTGTACTGATTTTCTGGTTCATTGCAATACTTTTGAAATAAATTTTTTATTGAAAGATAGAGCAAAAGAACAATAAAAGGGAGGATCCAGTAGAAATATGCGTTCATTCCGAATTTGATTTTCTTGTGTGAAACTAATCTGTTTGTATAAAATTTAGATCAAAACATTGTCAAGCAAAGAAGACTAGAAGGGTTAAGGAGGAGAGTGAGAAGATACACTGCGAGAGAGAGAGAGAGAAAAGAATCTTAGTTATCAATATTTGGGATATACGGTGAAATTATTTCAGGTTTGGTTTGGTTAGTTTCTTTTGTTTAATGGTGTATCAACCTTCGTGGGTTATTTAAAGCCAAAGCCATAATTCTAGAAGAACAGGAGTGGTACTATTTAACCCCTAGCAAGGAAGATAAGAGGGTTTATACTTTTCCCAGGGGTATTCGTCCGAAAGTGAACGTAATAGCTTGACTTGTGTTCGAACCCGCTTATTACGATTCCGCAGATCAGCGCTTTAACCATTTCAAGGAAAAATGATCTTTCGAAAAAATACTTACACAGGGTCTTTAATCCTTTTTTGCGAAGAAATAGAACAAGAGAAACATAGAAACAATGGAAAATACTTATTCATTGCTTATTTTGTTTTCAAAATTTCCCTGTCGGCTTAAGGAGTAACAGAAAACATCAACTGCATCTTTGTAGGTGGGGGTGGGGGTAAAACCACCATAAACGAGTATTCCACATATATTCCTAAGCACTTTGATTGTGAAGCTCCAATCCTGGGGCTTTGGGGAAGTACGAGGAGCATACGTTTCCAGCCTTTTTTTTCGTATGGGCACTTTTATTGATAGTAAACACATGAAACTCTAGTTCCCTTCGAAGTAATCTCCTCCGGCTGCAATGCATTTGTTGTACTGTTCCAACAACTTCTGGAAGGCTCCATGGAAGTCCTCTTGTGTGGGGGTGTCAATGACCTTCGTCACAGCCTCTTTCATCTCCTCAATTATCTCATAACGACAGCCTCTGAGCTTAGGGAATGACCAAAAGTCACAGGGAACAAGGTCTGGGCTATTGGGACGGTGAGGAAGTGTCTTGATGCCCATCTTGGTCAAATAGTCTGTGACAAGAATGGAGTTGCGGACTGGTGCATTGTCCTGCTGGAAATGCCACTGGCCTGATTTGAAGAGTGCTGGCCTCTTCCGATGGAATCTCTTCCTGAACTCCCTTAAAACCTCAACACAGTAACCCTAACCCTTTGGCCAATCAACTCTAGTGTATTGACTTCCTTACTCCTGCCACACCTCTCATCATCCCTCGCAGACTCCTCGTCTTCCTTGAATCTCTTATGCCACTCAAAAACTGATGCTCGATTCATGCAAGATGCTCCAAAAGCAGTCTGAAGCATTCCATACGTTTCTGTGGCATTTTTTCCAAGTTTAAAACAGAATTTTATTGCATATCGTTCTTCTAAAGTCTGCTCACGTCCAGATTGCATTTTTGAAATTCACCAGCTGTGACAATCAGGCTTTAGTAGGGTGTATTCCAATTGCTGCTGTAGCTGTTGATTTCAACCTGAAATCATAAAAATTGGTCGCAAATAAAAATTTGATAGCAATACTTGAAACCATCTAACTGTATGTAAGCTAATAATTAATATCAAATAGAATTATTTCGTGTTAGATAGCAATATTGTAAACCATCTGTGTACAAACAAATAATTCATTTTAAATAGAAATATTTAGTGTTAAACATCTATCCTCGAAACATCATCGGATGGTGAGGCTCTAATTACTGAAATCTTGACACTATGTAATACTCCTTTATTGTCATTACTCCCAGGTTCACTCTGACCAGGAGTGATATGACTTTTTAGGGTTTCGTCTCAGTGTCAAATAGATCTTTTTAAAAATCATTCCAATTCGATGGGACCTAGACCAAAAACAAAACCAAAACTTTAAAAAACCGAGCAAAAATGTATATATAAAAGTACAATGAACGTGATTTCCTTGCTACTTGGTTTAAAATTACACTTGACAGGTTGAAATGCCTTTAAAATCAATAAAGAAAATATAAAAACTAAAAATAAATAAATCAGATAATGGATTAAAAATGCTGTATTTAATAAAAATTCGTGATTATATTTGTAAATGTAATAGTATATTTTCCAGATAACTCCATATATGGATAAAAAACAAACTACAAAAATACAAAACATAGCAAAAAACAAAATAAAAACAAAACAAATGAAAGAAAGAAAGAAACAGACAAACAATAACAATAACAACGACAACAGTTATTGACTTTATAAAAATCGTTTCTCTTGACGAAATATTCGATTTCTCTCTTTAAAAAAATCTCATTGATTTTTTAATGCCAATCAATATCTTACGTAATTTAAAACGAGATTCATCTAGAGGCTTGTGGCGAGACATCGTCAATAATTGGAAAAAACGACTAAACTTCGTTTTCAGTCAAACATGTGTCGACTAAACTGTGCAGTGGTAAAAAGAGTTGCGTATTTTCATTGTCGAGTTAAAAAGCTAAGATTTTCACTGCTAACTTTTAAGAGATATATCAATTTTACGTCAAATATTTCCATCCACCAACATCCTACATGATATAATGGTTCTCAAGCAAGGCTTACAAATCATACTTAGTGAATTTGATTCTCCCAGTGCGTTCCATATCTCTGATCTTACCCTAAAATCTGCCAATATGTTAACTCATCTATACACCGGACATTGACATCAAGGTTAGAGTGTTCGCCAATAGCCCAGGAGACCTGGGTTTAATCCCAGGTCGAGTCACACCAAAGACTCAGAAAATGACACTTGATGCAACCTTGCTTTACACTCAGAGTTATATGGTAAGTATCAAGGGTAAAGTGGAGCAATCCAGGGAAAGGAGTAGCGTCCTCTCCTACACCTTGGTGTAGTAGCTATCGAAAAGGGAGCCTTCGGGTCACCCTCGACTAAAGGGAGACAACTTTACTTACTTACAGCTACATACTAATCAGATACTAAGATTAGTTATCATATATGTTGGATATGGCATCTCATTTGATGTAATGCATCTGACCTCGGGTCAAACTAAGCTAACCACTATTGAATAACGAGTTCGATTTTCACTGGTTGCACCGTGCTTGTTGTCTTGTACTAAATCTAAATAGTGATTAGTTTTTTAGGGATTCCTCTCGTAATTCTGTAGTTAGTGTGCTTGGTTAATGATTATATGGTCTCAAGCAATTATTTCTATATAATAATAGACATTTATATGGGCGTATTTACATCCTTTCAAGTTATTAATAATGATAATAATAATAATGGTACAATCACCGAAGGATTATTAAAGGAACTGGAGGACTTGGAAATAAGAGGACGAGTGGAGACTATCAAAACTAATGCATTATTGAGAACGGCCAGAATACTGAGAAGAGTCCTGGAGTCTTGCTGTCACTTAAACTTCTGTGAAAATCCATCACCTAACCTTGATGTGAAAAACTCTCAGAGAGTAAATAATATTAATACCATCGGCTAACGCTGGTGTAAAAAACTCGAATAATAATGATAACAATAATTTAAAGCGACAAGCAAGTGAAATCTCACCCGAGAAAACTTGGACATGGCTAAGTGTTGTATAGTGGCTCGTACCACGTGATTCCCGATATCGCGGAAATATAAAAGACGCCGTGTTTCACAAGCACGGCAGACAGAAGCAGAAGCAGTGAGACAGCTCTAATAGGACGTTGGTCAGTAGTAAGACCAACTTCGGACGTAACACCAACAGCACGAGACTTATAATTCTAGTCGGACTGTGCCACTTGAATTGATAAACAATTAACTTTAATTCGCTATGTATCTTTTCCTTACCACGATACAACACTAAGAAAGGTTAAACCTTAAGAGAGAAACTGAATATATTCTGATTGCAGCACAAAACAACGCCATAAGGACAAACTATGTCAAAGCAAGAATAGAAAAAACGCAACAAAATAGCAGATATAGATTATGTGGTGAAAGAGACGAAACAATCAATCACATGAAAGGCGAATGCAGTAAATTAGTGCAAAGAAAATATATGACAAGACATGACTGAGTAGGGAGGTGATCAAGCAAGAAATTGAAGTTTGACCATACGAATAAATGGTATATGCACAAGCCGCGATCCGTCCTGTAAAATGAGACGCACAAACTTCTTCCAGATTTTGAGATACAAATGAATCTCGTAATTTCGGCTAGACGACCAGACCTAGTAATAGTCAACAACAACAACAACGACAAAAAAAAAAAAAGTAAGAAAAGAAAAGAAAAGAGAACCTTTTGGATAGCAGACTTTGCCGTTCCGGGTGACCGCAGGGTAAAACTGAAGAAAAGCAGAAAGAGAGATAAGTGTCTAGACATTAGTAGAGAACTGAAAAAAACTTTGGAACATAAAAGTGACGGTGATACCAATTGTAATTGGCGCACTCGGTACAGTCACCAAAGGATTGGCAAAGAGACTGGAAGACTTGGAAATAATAGGACGAATGGAGACTATCCAAAATGAGATCAGCCAGAATACTGAGAAGAATCCCGGAAACTCGAGGAGACTTGTTATCACTTAGACTCCAGGGAAAAACTATCAGCTAATGCTGGTAGGAAAAACTCTCAAAAGAGTAAAATGATGATAATAATAATCCTTATTAAACAATTATAGCTTCAAGTGCCTATTCTTAAAACAAATACTTTACCCGCAGTTAAATGGTATCAAGCATTTTTATCTAATGATTTTTAAACAGATCGATTTGACACTCAGATGGAACCCAAACAGTCACGACTATTCCGGGTCAGCGTGATCCTGTAATGGTAATAATGGAGTGCTCCCCTACCTTTGAACTCCAAAACTGGAGCCTCACCACCAGATATAACTGAGTGTCTTACTAATGACTCCTTTCTTGGGGCGGGGTGGTAATTGCTCTGCTCAAAGGTTACAATCGGAATATTCTAAGCGTCACTGACTAGGGTTTTAGCCAGCAGCGTTAAAATCCTGTTAGAGCATAAGACAATTTCTCCTATTTTTAATTTGAAAACAATTGTGTGACGTCTTCTTTTCTGCTTATACACTTCACAGTTTCTCAAGGGAGATAATTATTAAATACCAATTATATTGTATTTCTCCTTGCTTGTATATTAATTACTATCTATATTACAATGATTTGAACAATGGTCTCAACTCGTCTTCTTATTTCCAAGTCCTTCAGTCCCAGTACCCATCCTTTGGTGACTGTACCGAGCACACCAATTACAACTGATATCACCGTCACTTATATGTTTCCAAGTTTTTTTTTCCAGTTCTCCAGCAATGTCTGGGTACTAATTTTTCTTTTTCTGGTGCTGCTTGAGAGTTTTACTCACTCACCTTAGCGGGTGATTTTTCACTGAGTGACAGCAAGGGTTTTCAAGCTTCTTCGCTGCCATCTAGCGGATCTTAACAATGCTGTAGTCTGGATGGGCTCAATTCTGAGTTCTAATACTTCCAGTCATTATTTACTCCTTGAGAGTTTCTCATATAAGTGTTAGCTGATGGTCTTTCACTGGAGTTTAAGTGACTGCAAGTCTCCTCAAGTCTTCCGGACTCTTCTCAGTATTCAGTATTGACCTTGTGTCATATCCTGCTCGAGCGGAGGGGTTGGTAAATAGGATTGAAATTATTCCTTGAGAGTTTTTCACACACCAGCGTTAGCTGATGGTCTTTCATTGGAGTTTGAGTGACAGCAAGTCCCTTCAAGTCACCAGGTCTCTTTTCAGTATCCAAACCGATCTTAAGGCTCTTGTCTGAATGGTCTCCACTGTCCTCTTATTTCCAAGTATTACACTCCCTTTACGAATCCTTTGGGGATCGTTCCAAGTGCTCCAATTACAATTGGTATCACTGTAGTCTTCGTGTTCCATAATATTTTTAGTTCTCTGGCAAGGCCTAAGTACTTATACCTCTTTTCACTTTTACTTTATTTTTACTCTGTGGTGCGCCAGTAAGGTGAAGTTCATTATTCGGCAGATTTTTGTGGACTATCACTAGGTCTGGTCGTCTGGCTGAGATTAGGTGATCAGTTTGTATCTCAAAATCCAAGAGAAATTTGTGTATGTCCTTTTCTAGGACAGATTTTGGTTTGTGCATCTACCTCTTGTTCTCTTGGTCGAATTTCAGCTTTTCGCACAATTCTTAGTAATCACCTTCCCAATCCAATCGTGTCTAGTCTTATATTCTTTTTGCGCATTCTATTATTATTATTATTATTATTATTTACTTATTAGAGTTTTTACATCAGCGTAAGCTGATTGTATTTCACCGGAGATTGAGTGACAGCAAGTCTCCTCAAGTCTCCAGGAGTCTTCTCAGTATTCTGGCAGTTTTCAATAATGCTGTTGTTTGGATGGTCTCCACAAGGTCGCCAACTTCCAAATCTTCCAGGCCCTTTAATAATCCTTTAGTTACCGTGCCAAAAGCACCAATCACAATTGGTATAATTGTCACCTTCATGTTCCACAGTCTTTTCAATTCTCTAGCAAGGTCGAGGTACTTATCTCTCTTTTCACATTCTTTCAGTTTTATTCTGTGGTCAACCGGGACAGCAAAGTCGACAGTTTTGCAGATTTTCTTTTTTTTTGTAGATTATTATAAGATCTGGTCTTCGGGCCGAGATTATGTGATCCGTTTGTATATCAAAGTCCCACAGGAGTTGGTGTGTATCATTTTCTAGGTTAGGTTCTGGGTTGTGCATATACCATTTGTTGGCATGGTGAAATTTAAATTTCTTGTAAACCTTCCAGTGGATCACCTTGCCCACCTCGTCATATCTAGCCTTGTACTCCTTCTGTGCCAATTTGCTGCATTCGCTTATTATGTGATTGATGGTTTCATCTCTGTCACCACATAGTCTGCACTTGCTATTTTGTTGTGTCTTATCTATCCTCGTTTTGATATGATTGGTTCTTATGGCACTGTTTTGTGCTGCCATTAGGAGAGATTCTGTTTCTCTCTTAAAGTTTCTTTTTCTTAGCTATGTCCTGGTTTTGTCGTGCTAGATGTTGTTTATTAGTCGTTTGTTTTCCCTCCCATTTTTGTTTCCTAGTTTTTGTCATTCTGTTATCTATCGTGTTCTCAGTATTGTTTCTGATGGCCGTTATCAGTTCTCCTTCGCGTTTTTCTATGTAGTCTTCGAGTCGTTGTATGGATGTGTCAACGCTGTCTTTGATGCTGGCAAGTCCTCTTCCTCCCTCTTTTCTGTCCACGTCGTCTCTGGGATGTAACGCCTTGTGCATGGTCGTTAGTTTTCTAGTTCTTTGGTCCATTTGTCTAAGTTCATCTCTGGTCCACTTGAGAAGGAGTATTAGTATTACTAGCCGAGGTAGAAGCATCAGCAGCAGTCATTGTAGAAGTTACTTGAAACAATAAAATTGCTAAAAGACGATTTTCTTCGGTATTAAATCAACCAGTAAGGGCTGACATGCCGTTAAACCAACTAACAAAACTTAAAAGAATTTATATATTTGTGTGTGTGTGTCTGTGTGAGAGATAGAGTGAGAGAGAGAGTGAGAGAGAGAGAGAGAGTGAGAGAAAGTGTGGGTGTGTGTGTGTGAGAGAGAGAGAGAGAGAGAAAGAGAGGGTACCTGAGTATATTCTAAATAGAGATACAACTGAATTACAGCTGTAAAGACACCCAGTGAGTCCGAAGCTCTCTTGTCACGGTCTGTAACTATTATCGCTCTACCGTAGGCGCTCTTTTGGTTAGCTCCTTGACAGCCGTTTAGCGGTGTATCGATAAACGGTTTTTGTGATGTTTAGGTGTCGGGTTGTTTTCCTTTAAAGAGAAGATAACAATTCGACCTTGACAAAGGTTGGGTAAATATCGATACCCTGGAAGATCAGGCGAAAAATCTTACAAGTCACGATTGAGCTCGACACGTAAAAAGAAACGATGTCGACGACCATGGATTTTCATGCTGAAAGCGCAAGCGTCTCCCGTCTTCATTTTGTTGTTATTTCCAAATATGTCTCGTTCAATATTTCACCGACATTTCTTTTGAGAAGCTTTGAAACAGGGTCTACCGAGCAACGACCTAATCGGACTTGTTGTTTCTGCTTTTTCAGGGCAGGGGAGCAATAATTTTATTTCTGGGAATGACGTCAAACATTTTATCTTGGCTTTTGAATAATCGAATCTTGTATCAGAGAAGCTAACGCTGCTTTTCTCTTTTTTGTTTTTTCTTTATTCTTGTGTAGAAATACTGAGGATCTCCCAGAATGTTAGGAATTACCAATTTAGTTATATGGAATCTGTCTGTGATTGTGAATGAATAATCTCCTCAGTGGTAATAAGATTGGCCGTTGAATATGGCTTTGTTCCTACATTAATTTTCTCATGAGGTGGAAGCTATCAAATGCTCATTATAGACGAATGTTTTCATTCATCGTTAAAAATCACAGTAGAGATACAAAAATTTACGCCCAGGAAACAAAAAAAAGGAAAGAAAATAAAAAAGAAAAGAAAAAAGAAAAGAAAAAAGAAATAAAGAAAAGAAAAAAGAAAAAGAAAAAGAAAAAAGAAAAGAAAAAGAAAAAAGAAAAGAAAAAACAGAAAAGAAAAGAAAAAGAAAAAAGAAAAGAAAAAAAAAAGAAAAAAAAAGAGAAAAAAGAAAAGAAAAAAGAAAAGAAAAAAGAAAAAAACAAAGGAAAAAAACGAAAGAAAAGAAAAAACGAAAGAAAAGAAAAAACAGAAGAAAAAAGAAAAAAGAAAAGAAAAGAAAAAACAAAAGAAAAAAAGAAAAAACAAAAGAAAAGAAAAAACAAAAGAAAAAAGAAAAAACAAAAGAAAAGAAAAAACAAAAGAAAAAAGAAAAAAAGAAAAAACAAAAGAAAAAAGAAGAGAAAAAAAGACAAAACAAAAGAAAAAAAAAACAAAAGAAAAAACAAAAGAAAAGAAAAAAGAAAAAAAAGAAAATGAAACGGATGAAAATTCTCGGCATAATTCCAATTATACAATAAAAGTTCTGGAGAGAGTAATTCCCGTTAGCCACGTGACTATAAATATCTCGTGTCTCGGAATCTCTCGTGCAATTAAAAATGTCACAAAGCTTTCGGGTCGGTCACTTGGTATTCGTGCCGAATGGCTGCAAAAAAGATATGATCACTTGACTAGAGAGAGCTTTCCATTTTTTGGTACCTGAGGCGCTCCATTAGGGGAATGCCGACGGGGTCAAGTTATTTTTGCACCTGCTGCAGATGGGTTTCGATTCGTGGGCAGCCCTTACAATAAAGCAGCCTTTTGTCATACCCTTGTTTGGTGGGTAACTGGACAAATACCTCTTCTGTAATTAAAAGTTGTTATTTGTCCTTTCTTATTTTCGCTTTTTCTTTCTGATTCTCATTTTGACCAATTGAACTTCAATCTTAGAATCGTCTGAGTTCTTCTCTCCATTTTGGAACGAAACAACTGATTCATTTGCTGACAGAACTCGAAAGCCATTTCCATTTTCTTTAGCAATTAAAAATCATAGATATTTTGTCAACAGTAAATTTCAATAAAGATGAAAACGGACAAATATTGCAGTGGAAACAAAAAACAAAACAAACAAACAAACAAACAAACAAACAAAAAGCAAAAACAAAAAAACCCAAACAAAATACAATAAACATAAAAAAGCCTCCCATAAAATCTTTGACTGCTACACTTAATCACCACTTATCGTTTAAAATACACGATAGAAACGTGATTGATTAATTTTATGCTATATCAAAAATAGATAGATAGATAGATAGATGTAAACAATGTGATATATATGAAAAGACTGCAATATATAGATAGAAACAGACCGTCTAGGGTTATTTAATGTCTGACTTGACAGATTAACATGCCGTTCATGAAATCAATCAACTGATTTCATGACTTATTTATCGATATTTTAAATCTTGTTATCAATTAGTGTATTCGTCTTTAATGTTTCGGCCTTCTTCAGTTGTTTGTTGTTGAAGTCGGGAACCCTTCATTTAACCCACAGAGGTAAATAGATCTAATTCCATTAAACATAGCCTGCTACAAGTATCAAGCTATTCCCCGTCATTTACCCGCAGTCAGGATTGAACCTCCAGCCTGTAGATTATTTAACCAAACGCCTATATCCGCTACGACATATGTCATGCAGGATGAATCAAACTGAATTTTGGGGACTTATAAACCCAATGTCTTGATCAACCTATGAGATACGACTTATAACTCTTATGTGCAATTATTTTTACCTCAGCTGACGTCGCAATGTTTTTTTTCTTTTATCTAGCCTTTTTATTTATTCGAATATTATAAATATTAGTTCCAAACTGTTCTTGAATGCTTGTCTCGTCGATGAGATGGTATAAAATTATGAGCGAATGGTACAAAAGGGTCCACAGATAAGTCATTATTTAAAAAAAAAGCTTACAAAGAGTTGGCAAAGTTCAACATCTCGTCCAGTAGGTTAGGTGTAACAAAATATGCTTCCTCTAGCACGCCGGGCTGAAAATAGCAGTTAACCAGGATTTACCAAAGTCTCTACACTCAATCGGCCATGTAAGTGGCGAAGGGAGCTGGCTAGACGACGCAGCCCACGTGAAACGGAAATACAGGTTGCGTGTTCTGTGAATACCAATAAGAACAAATGCTTTCTCTTTTTGTGGCTGGGCTACGGGAAGACAAGCTTTTGTGTGTACGGAATGCGAGTGAACATTAGAAATATATGTGAAGAAATAGTTTCTACTAAAACGAAGACGCTGACCCATACTATTTGTCCATTTTGGATTTTTACCAACTTCCACAGCCTCAGGAACTGTCTGAAAAGAATAAAATAACGGAGATTCTAACAATTGTGGTGACTTTTTTGTGCATCTTCTTCTCCATCCAAAGTTTAACATTGACATAACAGTCATCGATGACTACGCTGTACTAGATGCGTATTTCCTTTCTTTACAATATCTCGGATACCGATTTTCAAGGCAGGCACGAACGACTCATCTTGGTGCAGCTACATCTTTCATTCATTTCTTCATTAATAAGACTTGTATTGTGTAAAGTTAAGCTTGATAAATATTAACAATTGCCTTGCTTAGTTGTGGGAAGAGTTGTGTATTTCAGTCCTCTAGGTAGCATCCAGTGTCCGTACAGGGCTGATTTATGTAAGTTTTTGCTGATCGGCCAACACTGGCGCCTTCGTTCTGACTCGCAGAGAACGTCGTTTATGAGTTGGTCTGTATTTCTCTAGCATGTATTGTTCGTCTTACTTGGAGGGCCCATGAGATGGGAGGCAAGTGGCCTTATAGCCGCTGTTTTAAGTGGTGTTGCTTCCAGGATTTGTTCAAAACAAAATGCACCAGACTTATATATATATATATATATATATATATATATATATATATATATATATTGGTATTAGAAAAAAGAGGCAACAAGATTAAACAAACTATGATAGATTGCAAGATATGAACAGAATGAGATAGATAGATAGATAGATAGATATGAACAGAATGAGAGATATATGAAAAGACTGCAATTGATAGATATAAGCAGACTGATAGATAGATAGATAGATAGATAGATAACGAATAGACTGAGATAGATAGATAGATAGATAGATAGATAGATAGATAGATGTAAACAATGTGATATATATGAAAAGACTGCAATATATAGATAGATAGAAACAGACTGTTATATATATATATATATATATATATATATATATATATATATATATATATATAGATTGTTTGATGTGTAAAGTATTGCTATTTGAAATCAATACTTTTGCATATACGCTTTATTCATGTTTGTCTCTTACTCAGCATACTAAAGTCAGTTGGTTACCGTCAGTAAGGAAAGCTGCACCAGGACGCAATTCACTGGTCCAGAAATTTGAAAAAAGCCATGCGGCCCTGGCGATTATTTATACCGGAAGCATCAATACTAAAATTTCAGAATATTTGGGTGTCAATCTAAGGACTGATTCATAGTCATACCGATGGAAACCAAACACCCAGTCCACTCCATAGTTTTTAGGTCGTCACTTGCAATGGTGACGTTATTTATCTTCTTAGATGGTCTCACACTCAACATGATGCCTACATCGTCTGGATAAGGTAGTTCTACCAGAGTGAAGATATTGACTGCTGGAAGAACCTGCATCTGGCAACAGGACGCCACGCCATGATACAGAAACAGGAGAAGCCAGTCTTGGCAGTTAGAAAATTTCTGCGACCACATCATTCCAAACATCTGGTTCTTAACTCTCCACAATGCAATCTATTTTAATATGCGTGGATGTGGTTGAGCGGGAAAGCAACAAACCCCAGAGAACACAGAAGATGATTTGAAGGCAGATTATAACGATAGCATTTACAAGGAAGCCGTCACTAAGGCTCGTAGGAGATTTCAAAGTCGTCTGGGGTCAGTAGTTAAGGTCAATAGAGATTTCTTTGAATGAATTTGATCTATAGTATTTCCTGATATTGTCAGGAAATTTTGGTAAATGTATCTGTCTGTGCTATTTTCATTTTTGCGTAATTTAGACGACAATTTACTGATCACACACAGCAAATATGAACAGAATAAGATATATTAGAAAAGACTGAGATAGCTTGCTAGCTAGCTAATTATATAGATATGAGCAAAATGTGATAGATGAGAAAAGATTGAGATAGATAGATAGATAGATAGATAGATAGATAGTGTGAACAATGGCGTCAACACTTAAGAAGCGCAAATTATAAAAAAATCCCCTCAAATCGACTAATAATCGCATTTTAAGAAAATTTACAAGTATAAACAATAAAGAAAACATTGCTTTTCTTAAGGCAATTTTCCACTTGCTTATATTTTTAAGAATCTAATAAGTAGAAAAAAGAAAGCATACACACATTAGTTTTTTTTTTACAGATGTTATTCAAATAGACAATTCTGGTTTATTTTTTTCACTCCTAGCAATAGACTGAAGTTTTGCTATTTATATGTAACAACACTGATTAAGTTATATGGTGAAAACATATCTTTCTAAGTTATCTTAATATATTTGTTTTTTTTCTTTAAACGATATTTTTTGGTATGGAAGTCTTCTAGCTTTATAAACCCTGAGGGGCAATAACTCTCTTTCGATAATTAACCTTAGTGAATGATAATATGTTTATTATCTGCTGGGAAACATTTTACGCACACATATCATCAAGATTTAAAAAAAAAATTTCGACAAGAAAAAGTTTGCTTTTTTTTTAAAGATTAATTTAGAATATGTATCGTTTAGGATTTATTATCCTCAAGTACAAGACTTAAAACGTGTTGGGTATCACCCACCTTTTTCCACACAATGAACTAGTCCATCTGTCATATATAGCAGTAGCTACTAATACCAGGGCAGACTAGTAGGTGATGAGCAGCATCTTATAGGAATAGTATTAGAGCGTTGGAGACTGGAGATCACACTAGATCGCCTTACTTGCTACCGTAATAACGGAAGCCACTACTATTGTTGGACTATATCTTTATTCTGTATTCACAAATCCTATGTTCTTGTCTACTAATAGTCTCTCTATTGTATATACTTTTCCCTGAGAATATATCTCTATTTCCTCTCATATCGTGGTTTGTCCTTTATTTAATATTATAAGCAGTCACTAACCAGAACGCAACAAAACGCAATAAAGATTATTACCCTTTTTTTTATCTTTTAATTTCTGTAGCAATATAAATAAAATAGAGAAACTGACCAATTAACTAAATAGTTATGATAGATGAACATAGGTTTTTCTTGGCCTTTTTAGGTATAAATTTGGGATTGCTTCTTTCAAGCTAAAATAAATCAAACAAACAAATAAACAAAGAAAACAAGCGAAAAACAAACCGAAAAAACAACCAAACCAAACCAAACCAAACAAAGGAGCCTTTTTTTTTACATTTCCAAATTATGTTTTAGCTTTAAATATACACTACTAGAGTTTTCACCGAAAACAAAACTGGGCCTTTTTTTGTTTATACCAAATATACTGACATGAACCAACGAAAATATTATACATGACTCGGGAGATATTAAGACAGACAGATGGGAAGAGGCTTATATAATTTAAAACAGGGTACTATAGGGAATGTGTAGGTGTGCGTGAGAGAGAGAGAGAGAGAGAGAGAGAGAGAGAGAGAGAGAAAGAGGTTGGGCAGACAGACAAAGAGGATGAAATATCGAACGCTATACATGTATGCATAAAGTAGACCGCATAGATTTCGTTGTTAATTCAATCATGAGAGAAAAAAGGTTTTTATGTGTGTGTGTGTGTGTGTGTGTCAGACCGAGAGACAGAGAAACAGAGAGACAGAGAGAACATAGGAAGGGGAGGAAATGCGTGGAATAAAGAAGTGGTTGCTAGGCTACAGGAACACAGAAATAGTGTCAACAGCAACGGCCGTCAAGGCAAGGGAAGCTGCCACTGCATGCAGTCTTGGAAAAGCTTTCCTCGCAGAATCGAGTTTGCGCATGCGTAAGAGAACATACACATCAGTTGAGGCACACAGCGATGGACAGTGATGCTCACACACACACACACACACACAAATGTACGAAGATAAAGACACACACACATTCTTAAGCGCTGGCTATTAAGCAAAGGTTGGCAAAGTAGATTCTATCAGTGAGTGCAATGATTTCAATTCTTGTAGAAAACTCATTCTTACAGCCTTGTACCAAACATATCGCGTTGGCCAATGGACAAATGTCATAAGATCAATCCCAACTAGAGACTCATTATTTTGAATTTGTGCCAGATTAATTAACGACAGAGAGAGAGAGAGAGAGAGAGAGAGAGAGAGAGAGAGAGAGAGAGAGAGAGAGACAGCCAGACAGTTACCAAAGACACACACGTAGGTGAACAATAAAAACACATGTACACAAAAGTACAAACGAGGCGTGCATAGAATAACGGTTATCTTCGTAGGAAATAGAATCAGGGATCAGGATTCAATTCTTTCACGAAACTGCTTTTAATTCCGCACAAAAGTTTAAGAAAAAGGAATAAATCTATCAGTTCTTCTCGCATTTATGTGCAATTAGAAAAGCAGACTGTGCTCTTTAGTTTTAATAAAGCAACTAGTCTGGGAGAAGGAAAATCTTAATTTCAGATCAGCTTTACTCCGATTACAAGTTGACCTTGTGTCAAATACAGCTTCTTGGCGGGGATTTTACTCACATACATACACACAGGTAGAGACACAAACACAGACACATAGGTAGATCCACAAATACGGACACACAAATACAGAAACAAACACAGACACACAAGTACAGACACAAATACGGACGCACAAATACAGAAACAAATACAGACACACAAGTATGGACACATAGATACAGACACACTAGTGCAGACACAGATACAGACACACAGGTATAAACACAATTACTGACACACGAGTACTGACAAATAAATACACATAGGTACAGACACAAATACAGACACACAAGAAAAGGCTCAAATACAGACAAACAAGTACAGACACAAACAAAGACGCACAGGTAGAGACACAAATACAGACGCACAAGAACAGATACAAATACAGACATACAAGTACAGACATAAATACAGACACACAAGAAAAGACACAGATTTGGACACACAGGTAAAGACATAAATACAGACACAGGAGTACAGACACACAGGTAGAGACTCACGCACAGACACACAAATACAGACACATAGTTACAGACACAAATTGATAAACGCAAGTACAGTACGGACACGCAAGTACACACACCCACGTGCAGACACACAAAGACACAAATATTGACACACAACTACAGACATAAGTACAGATTCACAGGTAGAGTCTCAAATACAGAGTCACAGGAACAGACACACAAGTACTGAGACACACGTACAAACACAGATACAGACACACAGATCGAGACACAAATACAGACACATATACTGACACACAAGTACAGTCACAAATACAGACACACAAATATAGAAACAAATACAGTCAAACTAGTACAGTCACAAACAAGAGTCACACAAGTACAGATATAAGTACGGACGCACATATACTGACACATATACAGACACACAGGTAGAGATGTTGCATAGCCGTAATACATATACAACCATACACATATACATGCGGAAACATAATCAACAATAATGACGAACGAACACATTTCTTTAGTAAAATATACCTCACTTTATTCGAAAGGGTTGCAAAAGAGTTGCGCAAGGGTTATGCGTGAGAGGTGAGTTGGAGACTGAACAAACTGCAACATATTGACCTTAAATTCTTGTCTTTAGCAGCACTTCTTTCTCGTTCTGCTGGGCTGCTCAATCGGGGGTCCTGACAAGCCAGTCCTCTCTGGGAGCTGGTTCTCACTACAGCATCTTATCTCCAACTAACTGAACCTGTCTGTGGCACCGGGTTATATAATTGTTTGACATCCATCTGCTTCTTGTGGGCGTCACATCTGCACCCAATTCAACCCGTCCACAGTCAAGGTTATACCCTGATATATTCGGCCGGATGCACTTGTTATTTACACAGGTGCATCTCTTATTTGACAGCTCGGCTGAGGGTCAATATGTTACAGAGACATAAATACAGACACCCAAGTACAGTCACAAATACAAAGTCACAGGTATAGTCACAAATACAGAGACACAAGTACTGATAAAAATTCAGACTTTCAAGTACAGTCACAAATACAGACCAAAATACAGACACACTGGTGCAGACACCAATACAGATACACAAGTATGGACGCCAATTCAGACGCACGAGTACAATCTGTATCGTTCTAAAATTCTCATAATGTTAATGTAAACGTCAAAAACAATTCATTTATTTTTTACTTAATACGGGTGCATATTTTTTGGTAAAACCTTAAAATCCTTAATCATATTGTCTATAAAGGCAATGATATAAACCAAACTTTGGTTTCATTATTTAAAGGCATGTCAACTGTCGTAGATAATTAAATGACAAAACCATCCTTGTAGATAAACAGCATTAATTCTATTTGACCGATAACTGGGTGGGTCGGATAAGGGGCCTCAGTACCTTTCCCAAGGGCATTAGTCCAACCTGAACATTATAGCTCGACTGGAGTTCGAACTTGCTAACTTCGAGGCCGCAAGTCAAGCATTTTTAGCCATTACACAAAGGAAGGACTGAAGAAATGCTTTTATAGTTCGTTTTCCTCAATGCTTTGAATTTGGAACTGTATAGTTTTACCATATATATATATATATATATATATATACGAGGATCATTAAATAGGTTTTTATTGAAAGTACACACATGAAACTCTAGTCCCCTTCGAAGTAATCTCCTCCGGCTGCAATGCACTTGTTGTTCCGTTCCGACAACTTCTGTAAGGCCCCATGGAAGTCCTCTTGTGTGAGCGTGTCAATGACCTTCGTCACAGCCTCTTTCATCTCCTTAATTGTCTCATAACAACAGCCTCTGTGCTAAGAGAATAACCAAAAGTCACAGGGGGCAAGGTCTGGACTATATGAACGGTGAGGAAGTGTCTTGTTGCCCAGCTTGATCAAATAGTCTGTGACAAGGATGGAGTTGTGGACTGGTGCATTGTCCTGGTGGAAATGCCACTGACCCGATTTGAACAGTTCTGGCCACTTCCAACGGAATCTCTTCCTGAACTCCCTTAAAACCTCAACATAGTAACGCTAACCCTAACCCTTTGGCCAATCAACTCTGATGTACTGTCTTTCTTACTCCTCCCACACCTCTCATCATCCCCCTCAGACTCCTTGCCTTCCTTGAATCTCTTATGCCACTCAAAAACTTATACTCGATTCATGCAAGATGGTCGAAAAGCAGTCTGAAGCATTCCATACGTTTCTGTGTTATTTTTCCAAGTTTAAAACAGAATTTTATTGCATATCGTTCTTCTAAACTGTCCTCACGTCCAGATTGCATTTTTGAAATTCACCAGCTGTGACAATCATGCTTTAGAAGGGTATATTCCAATTGCTGCTGTAACTGTTGATTTGAACCTGAAATCATAAAAATTGATCAGTCATCTCATAAGATGTATAGCAATAACATAGTGACTTTTCAAGAGTCTACGACAATTTTAAATGCCTGGACAAAAAAGTTTGGAAACTTATTGAAGGCGCAACGTATATATATATATATATATATGGTGTCTCAATAAAAAATCCGTGCAAGCTTAATTTCACATGAGGTTTAACTTTTACAATTATCCCGAGAAAAGACAAATTTATCATTGGGTACACAAATTTCAAGCCACAGGGCCAGTAAGCAACCTCAGCAAGAAGGCAGAAAATCCCAGATCTGACAATGTGGATGCAATGAGTTATTCTGCCCAGAGGAGTCCGAAAAAGTACACCTGAAGACGTTCCCAAGAACCTGGTCTTACACGTGCATCGTTGCAAAGAATCTTAAAGAAGATTCTTCAGCTGTACCCATACAGATCAAACATAAACTTACACGAGCTAACATGGAGTTTCTTGTTTAAGTAATTAATCATAATAATGCGCAGCATCAACATATATATATATCTACAGACAGACTGTTTCGTTCTATCATAAAGCTTCTGTGTGGCTAGACACACGGGATGCTTCAAGCTGGGACCGAAACCCGGCTGACTTTACGTTACTCGGATATCTTAACGCAAAGCTATCGTCAATCTCAGCGTAAGCGAAAGAATTTTTACGTAAATATTTTTGTTTACATCTATGCTGACCGTTACCAGAGTGATCAATTCAGAGCTTTTCATGACGCGTAAGTGGCAACTGGTAATTTCCCGCGAGAGTGCTCAAACCCCTGTTGGAAGAGCGCATATACTATCATCCCTAGACAGACTGTTTCGTTCTATTACAACTCCTTAGTTTGGCTAGACACGCAAGATAGACACCGACGTTTGGGCATTGTCATTGAAGTCTTGCAAGGAGATACAATGGCACCGTATGCGTATATAATCAGCAGAGATTACATACAACGAACATCAATAGATCTAATAAAAATTGGTATCACATTAAAAAGAAAACAAACAAACGATATCCCACAGATACAATAACCGACACTGACAAAGGATATTATCGAGCGCTTCTTAAAAATATACCAGCTCAAGCCGAATAATTGCTGCATTGCCGGGAGGAAAAGCAAGAGACATTGGTCTCTATGTGAACACAGATAAAACAGAGTACACAATGTTTTGAACAAAACGTAACCATCACCTTAAATCGTGAGCCTTTGATATTAGTAGACCAGTTCATATACCTCGGTAGCAATATCTCATATACGGGAAGCGATATCAAATTACACAAAATGAAGACGTAGACAGCTAAGGGGAGTTTATTGATCATATGGATCATATGATTTCTCTGATAAAATAAAACAGAATTTCTCCCGAGCTGTGGAAGTGTCAGTACTACGGCAAGGATGCACTATCGGGTCTTTAACGAAATGGTTGAAGAAAAAACTAAATGCTATGAATTGTTTCGAACAAAACCACGAAGAAGAATCACCCCCCAAAAAAGAAGCTGTATGGCCCATTTCAGAAAACATGCAAGACAAATCAGACAAAGTAGGCTCAGCTGGGACAGTAAGGACTAATTCATGTGGCCTACTACACATGGGCACACCAATGTTACACTACCAGCAAGAATTTATATCAGCTCTGAGTAGATATTGGATACAATCTAGAAGACCAGCCAGGAGCAAGGGAAGTTTGGGAAGAATGGCGTGAAATAATTTTGTGCTATCAACACGACTTGATGATGATATAAATACAAAATGTTTAGGGAGTGTTGCATATCCATCAAGTTAACGAGAAATATTTACTCTTATCTGTATAAAGAGAGAGTGAGAGAGTGAGAGAGAGGCGGGAAAGAGGGAGAAATATATATATATATATATATATATATATATATATATATATGATTTAGCATTCATTGCGTAAACCATGAAAACTGGAGACGTAGATGTTACCATGTAATATATATATATATATATATATATATATATATGCCATAAATATATTTTAAAAAACATCATAAAAATCACAAAAACTTTTCTAAAACTTATTTTCCGCTAATTTTTTTTCTCATGACGATCCCCTAAAATATATACATATATATATATATATATATATATATATCAACCGAACGAGAAATATTCACTCCTATATATATATATATATATATATATATATATAAAGATATGTATATATATATATATATATGTGTGTGTGTGTGTGTGTGTGTGTGTGTTTTACGCATTCATTGTGTAATCCATGAAACCTGTGGACGCAGTTATTACCATGTAATATATATATATATATATATATATATATATATATATATATATATATATACACGCCATGAACATATTTTAAAAAAAACATCATAAAAATCTCTAAAACTTTTCTAAAAACTTATTTTACGCTAAATCTTTTTCTCCAGACGATCCCCAAAGATCAAAACAAGTTGAGAACAATAAAAAAAATGAATAACATAAAAACTATACTTCTGTTAGTCTTATCCCTTTTATTCATCTTATATATATATATATATATATATAATCATAACCCAGCTAAAAATGATTGGCCCAGTCGGCTGAGGCAGTAAAATACACCGCTTCATCTCTGCTGAAGAGTAAGACATCCCCCGCAACGATTGTCCTGTATATGACACTAAACAATCTGATGGTGATGTTCCCGTAATGCTGGAGCTTTGGGTAATGTGGAGTATCCCTTCACTGTCATCGCTCCCAGGTCCACTCTGGCCCGGAATGGTAGCACCTGATAGGTTCCTATCTATGGGTCAAATAAAAATAAACTGTGTACTTATGCCAAACTGATTTGTTTGAAATAGAACTGTTTTCACATGCAAAATATGTACTTATGCTATACTCAGTTGTTTGAAAAGGAGCTGTCAGATCATTAAACTGTATGAAAATAAATGACTGATGTTTAATTGAATTGTTAGGGATACATAGGAATACTTGAAACCATGACTAAACTAAATAGTTTGAAAAAGGATTGTTTTTGACATGTACTTATGCTTAACTGAATTGTTTGAAATAGAACTGTTTTTACAAAGAGGAGATGGGTGGTTTAACCAAAAAACTAACTGTTTTGGATTTCGTCTTCACACCGTGAAAACTGCATTGAATTGTTTTACCAAACCTAAACAGTTCGGTTAAGAGCTATCTCAACTGAGTGACCATATGGAACACTGTTGAAAAAGACTTTCAGATTTTGATTAAACAAAATGTATCAACATTTATACCATCGTTAGAGAAAAAGAATGAACAAAAATATGATAAACTTATTTAATTGATTAGTTTTAGAAAATAAATGAGAAATCGATTTGTTGACAGAAGAAGAAAAAGAAAAAAAAGAAATACGACATATATGACACTTGGAAATCTTTCATATCATAAAATGTTTTCAAAGAGAAAAAAGGGAATTACGACAAAATATCTGATATCTATTTGTTTCAGTTTTCAAAAAAATACTTTTTGTGGCAAAATTAAGATAAAAAAATAGCAAGCAAAAATAGAAAATAGTTGCCACTTTCGCCTTAATATTGGATTTTGTTTTATTTAGAAAGATTATTTTAATTTATTTTCAGCCATATAAATATTTTGAAGATTCGATCAGAAATACACGAGAAATTGCAAGTTGAAGGGACGAAGGTGGAAATTTGTCAATCTCAAACGAAATCTGATATCAACAAAAAATGAGGAGGTGCTCGTTGTGTAATGGTTATCGTCGTAGGAAATGGACACGGCGACTCGAGTTTAAATCCTGGACGAGACTGATTGCATTTCACATTGCACTAATACCCTTGGGAAAGGTATGAATCCAGTTATTCTCCCTCCAGCTATGGGTAAATAGTAGGATCTTCAGCCTTGGTGAGGCAATTAGTCTAGGAGAAGGAAAGCTCTGAATTCAAACCTTTTAAACTCCGCTTAAAAATTGACCTTGTGTCATATCCTGCCCGAGCGGAGGGGTTGGTAAACAAGATTACACAAGAAAATGAATGGCTTCCTTAGAAAGCACAAATACTAAATTAAAAACTGAAAAACCGAATCGGAAACCGCGGTGTCAAGGAAGAAAATACGAAACCGATACCGAAATAAAAATTGCTACCCCCCCAACTCTATTAAATAGCAACACTTGTGTATATCTTGCAGCTTACATGGTGGCTTCAATGGTTACATATTTCCTACCAAATTCAGGGGTCAGTGTTCAAGCAGTGACAAAACCTCGGATCTTTTGTGCAGCAGTAATGGTTTCATGAAAAAGAAACTTATTTTCTCTTCAATCTCAAAGTTGAGAAAAGCAGAGAGAATTTAAGAGATACAGTTCCTTTGTTCTTAGAGAGACTTGATTTGTTGAAAGCGTTTCTTCCGGTACCATTAGTGATCGTTTTTATCAATGTTGCGTGTGCAAAATTCCCTTTCGGATGCTGTTTGGAATCTTTTCCCGGTCTGACTTCTAATCACATTTGAAATTTCTAAATCTCGCCGCTCAAACACGTTAAGCAGTGTTTACGTTTTATCCATTGATAGAACTTTGAAATTTCCCAAACACCTGACAATCAGTGATCTCATAGAACAACCACACGCCACAACCCAAAAATAAGCTGGCCTAGTCGGCTGGGGCTGTAGAATACACCAACTGCATCTCTATAGAAAGGTAAGACTCCTCCAACGTGTGTCCTGGATAAGACACTAAAACATCAGATGGTGAGGCTGGACTCCGTTTAAAAATTGGCCTTATGTCGCGCCCAGTTCATCGTAAATAGATACTTGTGTATTCCAATCAGCCACAAATAATTTGCAGAATTATATGGTTTCAGCGGACATTGGCATGATGGTTAGAGTGTTCGCCAATGGCTCGGGAGACCTGGGTTTAATCCCAGGTTGAGTCATACCAAAGACTTGATACTTGATGCCTCCTTGCTTAACACTCAGCATTATAAAGTATGGATCAAGAGTAAAGTGGAGCAATCAAGGGAAAGGAGTAGCGCCCTCAGCTACACCTCGGTGTAGTAGCTATCGAAAAGGGAGCCTTCGGGTCACCCTTGATTAAGGTCGCCAACTTTACTTACTTATATGGTTTTAACTCTGTGAAAATAAATGACATGTTAAATTGAATTGTTAGAAATAGAACGGTTTGATCCTTTAATTGTGAGTACACATTTGACCGATGTGTAAATGAATTGTTAGTGATATATAGAAATACTTGAATCCATATAACTGAGTGTAAACAAATGAGTAATGTTGAATATAATTACTAGTGTCAAATAGCAAAAACTTATAACAACCTCACTGTCTGTAGTAAATAGAATTATAAGTGAAATGTTTGAAAGCGTTTAACTGTTTACAAAATGAACTCAGGCTCGTTTAAAAACATCATCACCAAAATGTGTTTACAAATACTTTATATTTAATATATATGTATGAAGAGGATTTGGTATTGCATAACCTAAATGGTTGATATGCCATAAAACCCAACCAAACCAAATCCCATATATTTAATATATATATATATATATATATATATATAAAGAGGATTTGGCATTGAATAACCTAAAATGGTTGATATGCCATAAAACCCAACCAAACCAAATCCTATATATTTAATATATATGTATGAAGAGGATTTGGCATTGAATAACCTAAAATGGTTGATATGCCATAAAACCCAACCAAACCAAATCCTATATATTTAATGTATATGCATGAAGATGATTTGGCATTGAATAACCAACAATGGTTGATATGCCATAAAACCAGATCAAACCAAACTATTCTTAAAAAAAATTAACAGTAATAAACTATTCAGTATTGGTGATCGAAGTTCAAATTATGGATTAGGATACTTGCGTTTCGTTATGTTATTTTGCCTTTTTGTTATATGATTAAGGAATGGTTTTTTTATATTAATGATTTTTCGTTAATTATATTTTATCATTCAGTTAGGTTGGACTTTGAACTATTCGGGTTAAGAGTTCAGGTGCATAGTCATTGGGTACAGTTTTACGCTCGTGCGCAAAGGATATAACAATCACCATTGTCATAATAAACCCCAAGATAGGAAATGAGGCTGGAGTGTGGATGACTTCATGCCCGGAAGAGATGGTCCCGAGAATTTGGGGATTTAGAAAAAGAGTCAGTTGGGAGTTGACATTGGACCATGCAGGCAGACAGTTGAGTTCTCTGCCATTGGGGCATAGAGTTGAGTTTTCTATCGTTGCGGCGGCGGTAAAGTTTTTCGGATCTCTACCGACAGAGATCTTAAACATCACAAGATGCGCCGCCCGTTGATGGGGTTAGCAGAGTAAGAATTGTATCTCTCTCCTCGTGTCGATGAACTTAAGTCAAGAAGTTAATAAAACTGTTCGTACATGAACAACAGAGTTCGCCTGCATTTGTATTACTGTTGTATCTGAGATCATTATGGTTGTGGTACTATTTACCAACCCCTCCGCTCGGGCAGGATATGACACAAGGTCAATTTTTAAGCGGAGTTTAACAGGTTTGAATTCAGAGTTTTCCTTCTCCTAGACTAGTTGCCTCAACAAGGCTGAAGAACCTAGTCCGTCCTACTATTTACCCATAGCTGGAGAGAGAATAAGGGGGTTCATACCTTTCCCAAGGGTATTTGCCCGAAAGTGAACATAATAGCGCGTACTACGATTCCGCAGTTCATTGCTTTAACCATTACACCACGAGGACACCCCTCATCATGGTTGTGGTAAACAACACTTTGAAAAGCCGTAAAAACTTCTCTTCTCCGATCACCCAACTCATCTGAGAACGAAGTTTAGCTGGTTTTAATGAAGAGTTTTCCTTCTCCTAGACTGGTTGCCATACTAGAAAATACATTTTGTCCTATAATTTACCCATAGCTGGGGTTAAGTGGGAGGAGAAGAGAAGCACTTATGCATTTACAAAGGGCATTAGCACGAAGTGAAATGCAAACAGTTTTGTCCAGTATTTGAATTTGAGTTGCAATTCCATTTCCTTCTACATTCAGCGTTCCTCCGTAAGCGCCAAATATTGTCGGTGAGAGAGATACGATATTTTGTTAACCTCAGTCTCCACTTAAGAAAACTCTGCAACACATGTGAAGAAGAGGCAGACACAATACGATGACAGTATACAAGCTCATTCAATACCGTCTCATTTCCGATTGAGTTACCTCATTGGAGAGCATAGCATTACAGTTATCGTAGAAAACAGGAATTAGTGACTTGAGTTCAACCCCCGAACGAGGCTGTTCGCGTTTCACTTAGGGAAGGCATGAATCCATCTCTTTTCCTTTTACTTATGTGTAGAACAGTGAATCAGATTGGGTTCTTTAGCCTTTGCCTATGCAACCAGTTTATGAGAAGAGACACTGAATTCAGACTTGCAGTAAAACGCTTAAAACTGACCCCCCGTGATGAAAAGATTGGGTAAATACCAAGCATAAAATTTGAATTATTGATTGATAGATTTTTTTTAATGGCCTATCAACCTTCATGGGTTATTTAATGCCAAAGCCATCCTTGTAGAAGAACAGTTGTGGTAATATTTAACTAAGAGCTGGTGGGGTAAGGAGGTTGTAATTTACTACGCATTTTACTTAGATGTGGCACAAGGCCATATGAAAGGGGCACCCGATGAGACTCGAACTCACTCGTGCAGGTTTGCTAGTCAAGCATGCTAACCGTTACACCACCAGAGGCGCCCTGGTGGGGGTAAGGAGGTTCATACTTTTCGCAACTGGTAGTTAGTCCGAAAATGTACGTAATTGCACGACTAAAATTCGAACTCGGCTACTACGATGTTACAAGCCTGTAGGTTAATCAGTACACCATAGAGACCTCCAATTATTAAAAAAACTTTTCAGACATTTATAAAGAGCAAGACTAGTCGAGAATCCGTGGGGTAAATACACGCTTCAAGTGAGAGAGTCTATTTAAGCCAGCGTAGAAAAATTCCCCTCTAAATGAGAGCCAAGGTATATCAAGGCCGAGGAACAGTTTCTCGAAATATTCAGAATAGATAACAGACATCGTACAAATTCTTTTTAGCTTCTTTTAGCATTCGGACCATTGTCTTCATTGTTATATAATCAACGTTTCGGCGGATGCTTCCTTCGGCCTTCTTCGGGTGTTTCTTATTGAAATCGGGAGCCTTAACAGATCCTCAAACCGAACGACTTATTTGATCCTCCGGAGTAGATTTTTCTAATTCCGTCAACCATAACGGTGTACAAGCGTTAAACTATTGTGAGTATTCCTTGATATTTCTACCTGTAGTCAGGATTGAACCAGCAACCTCCAGTTAGTTTAACTTAAAAGTTCATTAACCAAATGCCAATATCCGTTATGCTACGTGTTCTTTTTAGTCTTCCTGAATCCAAGTAATCTTTCATTCTTCAAATTCCTTTCTCTCTCTTTTTTTTAACCCTCACTTTATTTTACTCTGTGTTTTTTCATTTCTCCTCCTGTTTCTTTTTTATTCCTTCTCCTCCTACTCCTCTTCTTCTTTCATCTCTTCTTTCAGTTTCATTTCATCCTCACACAATATATTCAATGGTCGTGTCGCGGCGTCTACTTTGTCATTAAAAGGTTGGTGACGCGATAATTAAACACAACTTTAAGCCGAAATTGCGGAGAGGTCGTGGTAATTCGAAGGGCGTTAATTGAAGCGGTTGGAGGTTGGGGATAGCGCAAGTCACGCGAGAAGGAAGAAATGGTAATAACATCTGAACGACTTCTCTGGTCAACAAATGATATCAGGAGGGGAGAGAGAACGTAGAATACGAACGAGAAAAAGCAAGATTCGACGAGAAAATCATGGGTTTGTAAAAATCGGAGGAAAAAAGGAAAAAAAGAAGAAATGAAATGTAAAATTTATTTTGGATAGAAGATGAAGGATTGATATTTCGTAATGATAAAGATAAATTAATAATAAAAAATTATCATATATGCTCAGTGACATCGAGAGACACTTATGAAAAGATGCAGATAGATAGATAGATAGATAGATAGATAGATTGTTTGAAATAAATAAACAAATAAATAAATAACGAAATATGGAAGTTGTCCCGTCGGCTGTGGGGTGGGGGTGCAGAATACACCAACTGCTTCACTGCAGAGGAGTGAGATCCCCCCGCCCGCCAATAAATGTCCTCGATATGACACGAAGCAATCTGATGGCGAGGTTCCAGCAATGCTGGAGCTTTGGGGAATGCGGAGTATCTCTTTATTGCCATCGCTTCCAGGTCCACTCTGGCTTGGAGTGGTAGCACCTGATAGGGTCCTATCTATGGGTCAAATAGACCTAAATAGTGTGCTTGTGCTAAAATAAACTGTTTGAAATAGAACTGTTTTGACTCTTAAACTGCTTACTTATGCTAAACTAAATTGTTTGAAATGGAAATGTCTTTGAATGCTTAACTGGATTGTTTGAAATAGAACTGTTTTTGATATTGAAACTGTACTAACGCTAAACTGAATTGTTTGAAAAGGATCTATTTTTTAATTTAACTGTGTGTAAATAAATATATTTATACTAAACTGAATTGTTTGAAGTAGAACTGTATGACTAAACTGAATAGCATGAAATAGAACTGTTTTTGAAAATTAAACTACGTACTTATGCTAAACTGAATGGTTTGAAATAGAACTGTCAATGTGTATAAAAATCGATTTGGTTTATATAATCTACAAAGGTTGATATGCCATAAAACTCAACCAACCAACCAACCAAACCACCAACCAACCAGAGATGAAAGGGCTGAAGTATATATGAGTATAGAAAGCTTAACGTCTCAGTCCGTCGGGTTTAGATTACGCTGACTGGATATATGGAGTACGACTTTATTGGTATTGCTTGATATCATGAGATTTTTACTAAATCATGTCATGCAATGGCGATACTTAAATTCGAAAGGGGAAGATCTCTCTCTCTCTCTCTCTCTCTATCTCTCTCTCTCTCTCTCTCTCACACACACACACACACACACACACACACACACACACACACACACACACATATATATATATATATATATATATATATATATCCAGTCAGCATCAATAAATTTATAATGACAATTTGACCAGGTTTGAGTTTTCTTCTTATTGCACTATACGAGGGTAATTAAATAAGTTTCCAGACTTTTTTCGTATGGGCACTTTTATTGATAGTACACACATGAAACTCGAGTCCCCTTCGAAGTAGTCTCCTCTGGATGCAATGCACTTGTTGTACCGTTACAACAACTTCTGGAAGGCCTCATGGAAGTTCTCTTGTGTGAGTGTGTCAATGACCTTCACCACAGCCTCTTTCATCTCCTCAATTGTATGATAACGACAGCCTCAGAGCTTAGGGAATAAGCAAAAGTCACAGGGAGCGAGGTCTGGACTATAGGGACGGTGAGGAACTGTCTTGATGTCCATCTTGGTCAAATAGTCTGTGACAACGATGGAGTTGCGGACTGGTGCATTGTCCTCGTGGAAATGCCACTGGCCTGATTTCAAGAGTGCTGGCTACTTCCCAAGGAATCTCTTCCTGAACTCCCTTAAAACCTCAACATAATAACCCTAACCCTGACCGTTGGGCCGATCAACTCTGGTGTATCGACTTCCTTACACGTTCCACACATTCCATCATCCCTCACAGACTCCCTGGCTTCCTTGAATCTCTGATGCCACTCAAAAACTGATGCTCGATTCATGCAAGACGCTCCAAAAGCAGCCTGAAGCATTCCATACGTTTCTGTGGCATTTTTTTTTTCAAGTTTAAAACAGAATTTTATTGCATATCGTTCTTCTAAAGTGTCCTCACGTCCAGATTGCATTTTTGAAATTCACCCGCTGGAACAATCAGGCTAGTAGAGTGTATTCCAATTGCTGCTGTAGCTGTTCATTTAAACCTGAAATCATAAAAATTGATCAGTCATCTCATAAGACGTATAGCAATAACATAGTGAATTTTCAAGAGTCTACGACAATTTTAAATGTCTGTACAAAACATGTGTGGAAACCTATTGAAGGCACCACGTTTATATTGTATATATATATATATATATATATATACAATTTCATTCTCTAATATTTTATAAATATATATATATATATATATATATATAGAGAGAGAGAGAGAGTGAAATTGTAATAACCTGAATGTCAATATATAAGTGTTACTCTGTCATAAGATGACTGAAGACTGAACATTTTATCAAAATACCTACGATTAGCTTTCTCATACCGTACCAGGTCAAAATCATCTTCATTTTTCAGAGTCTGACATTTCTATTTTCTTTCAATATATATATATATATATATATATATATATATATATATATATAAGTTTAGGGAATTTGTAGGCATGTTTATTATTAAAAAAGGGGGAAACGATAGGTTGTTACCTTCTCATTTTAGAATATTTCTTTCTCTCTTTGGACCACCAACAAAAAATTATATATATATATATATGTGTGTGTGTGTGTGTGTGTGTGTGTTTATGTTTGTGTGAGTGTGTGTGTGTATGTGTGTGTGTGTGTGTGTGTATAAAGCTGAAACCGTAAAACTAAAGTCTTCACCAAATGATGACCTTTGTGTCAGGTATGGTTTCAGGAGCTCTGCATTATTACTTATAAACACCGCACACTCCAGCAGTACCTCATGATAACATCAGGCTTATTTGGTTTTACGTCATAGCGCAGAAGTATCAGATCAATGCAGATGCAGCCTCCGCAGTGTCAGAAATACAGAGGTCGAATTGCCAATAAAAAATATCAGCATCGTACACACACACACACACACACACACACACACACACACACACACACACACACACACATATATATATATATATATATATATATATATATATAAAGGAATTAGTATCTCTTTTTTCGTCTCATTACTAAGTTTCAGTAGTTTTCTATTAAACCGAAACAATCACCAGATGGCGATACCAATTCCTTTTATCTTTATAATAATTTATAACTAAACCCTGTATCCCCTATTGGATCATGTTTGAGAAGAAATAATAAAATCCAGCAATCTTTGACTGAGAAAAAATGAACTTCTTTTTATGGGCGATACTGTAATAATTAATGATATCCATTTTAATTGTCTAATGCCCAACAAGAAATAAGGAATCCCTGCCATTTTTGCTTTAGAAGAAAATTGATTATAAAAATTCACATGGGTCAACTTATTTATTTGTTACATTATACGAAATCGAGCACAAGGTTTGATTCCTGGAGCTCTTTATATTTTTTTGTTAGTTTTTAATGTACCTGTGATAAATGTTGTAATTGTTAACTTAGAGACTTTATAAAATCAGTGTAGATTAGGACAAAGAAAATTGGAGATTTTAACGAATTTGGTGATTGGGAAGATGGCTAATTCCCTCTGGTTATGTCCATTCATTATTATGTTCATGTTGACAGTTTTATAGAAATTCGTGTCATTACAAATAATGAATTAAATGTTGCAACCAAAGAACCGGAAGTTAAAGCTTGAAATGATCTGCAGGCATGCGCAGAGGAACGCTCAGTTGCCCTTTAGGATGCTTTTGTTTTGAGTTGAATGCAATATTGAATAGCCAGATAGCGTTGCGGCAAATGTCACGAAAATCAAGTTCAGCGAGCAGAATTCGACTGTTTATATTTCCGTTTGGTATTAGTAGGAGAGGCATAAAACTGCTTCTCCCTGCATGATATTTCTTCGTTTGATATCACCTCACTGTCGAAGTGCTTCACAGCAAAACGTAAAAGATTCTGCTCACTGAGCATAGTCATGATTTTGATTGTTACAAATAGTCTTTATTAGTTAAGAGAAATAAAGAGTCCCCATGGCGCAGTAGCTAACGTGCGGGACTGCAACATTGTAGTAAATGAGGGCGAACTCCAGAGTAAAATTCATGGGAAAGGCATGAAACTTTTTATCGCTTGAGTTGTGGGTATAATCATACCACAGCTATTCTTAAACATGGTTACCCAGTCGGCTGGGGCCGTAGAATACACTGACCGCACCTCTGTAGAAGGGTAAAACCCTCCAATGAGTGTTCTGGATATGACACGAAACAGTCTGATGGTGAGGTTCCAGTGATACTGGGGCTTTGGGGAATGCGGAGCATCTCTTCATTGCCATTGCTCCCAGGTCCACTCTGGCCTGGCGGGGTAGCACCTGGTAGGGCCCTATCTATGGGTTAAATAGAACTAATGGCATACTTATGCTAACCTGAATTGTTTGACTAAACTGAATAGCTTGAAATAGAAATTTTTTTGACAATCAAGCCGTACTTGCATCTAAACTGCGTGCTTATGCTAAACTGAATTATTTATTTGTCGGGGAGGGTCCCTAGACTGACGTCATGGAGTATATCACCATGACAATAATCTACAAAGGTTAATATACTATTAAACGAGAAACCAAACCAACCTTAAAAGAAACACAAGTCTTACATTTGATGCGTATCTGGGATCTCAAATTCAAGGTCTCAAAAGGGTCTGGACGACCTGGAGAAAAGATACAGAGGACCAAAATGTATATGGGGTCGTGATTTCTTCCATTTACAATGCTAATCTGCAATATAACTGATAGGTTGTTATTTATCTTATTTTCTTTTCCTTAATTACATTTTTACTAATGGAAAATTCCCTTTTTTCTTACTGGTAAAAATAACAAATAATAATTACAATAATAGCTTAATAAACACTTACACCTGGTTATGGTTAAGGGAAATTGAACTATCTACTCCCGTGGATTAAATAAAAGGTTTGGTTCAAAGTTCTGTGTAGGCTCCTGAGTTCGACATGAAACACTTAAAGAAGGCCGGAGGACTAATCGGCCTAAACGTTGTAAATATAGCTATAACAATGAAGACAATAGTCCTATACATTAAATAATAAAGATCATGCAGCTTCATCTTAGAAATCTAGAAAAATAATATCCCTTTTACCGTTTTTACTTTTATATTCCATTTTTGTATTGTAATGACTTAACGTGGCAGGGCAGTGGCAATGGGTAGTGCCAGAGCTATGCCATCGGGAACTTCGGTTCCTTGGAAGGCCGCCCAAGGCGGATTGGTATGGCACCTAGCGGTATTTGGGCCGCAACCCGGCTAAAGCGGCTCTGGTGAAAATCCAGGCGGTGTCTGTTCCGACAACCGGCGGCCTCGGGTCACTCTGTCAATGCGTCCGTGGAAAATCTGCAGCAAACAGGGCGTTTTTCCGGGTAGGACTTGGGACCCTTCCATCAATCAAATCCCAAAGTATCTTCTTCAATGAGCAACATATTACTTGCTCGGAAGGAAGCCGGTTCAACCCGACCAGGATGAAAGCCGATAAAAATACAAGTACGTGACGAGTAAGTAAATTGCGATGAATTGTGCTATAAATGTTATTAAGATTGAAAGTTGTATCCTATTTAAAGAAATAGCTGCCATAATTTCTGTTTACCTAACAATTCACTATCAAATATCTATATTTTTTTGGAATTGTGAGTTGTTTGTCATCACGCCGATATGAGTCGACAAATTTATTTATTTTTACGCTATGGAACAAAACAAATTTCCTCAATCTCCGTTTTGCGAGTGAGTTGTCTTACATCTCAAGTAGACCTTCCTCACTAATATGAGTTATCAAATTACCACTTCTCACGTTATGAAACCAAATCTTTCCTCTTGTTCTGTGATGTAAATTAATTTTCTAAAATCTAAGTCACCATTCTACAACAACAGATCTTTGAAAGGAGCCAATGTAATTTTCATTAATGTTTCTTTAAAGGATGTTTTTCTTTTAAATGTATTCAAAATTGGATTATTTGTACTTTTCAGCTTTTGATCCTGTTGTCAAAGAACATGAAATATCAAAGTACATTCTGTACTTCCCTGATGAGAAACATTGTCAAGGCGAGGGAGAAATTAGCAAGTTTTATGAAAATATTAGTTACGAAAATTATTCTGGTGTAGTAGCTAACCGGCTGGATTGCTACATCGTAGTAAACAAGGTCGAACTTCAGTCGTATCGTTGCGTTCACTTTCCGATTAATACCGTTTATAACCCCTGTTATTAGTCAAATAGTACCACGACTGTTCTTCTATTAGGACGTATTATGAATTAAATAACCCTTGAAGGTTGAAATGCAATTAAAAAAGAAACGAAGACAAATATACAAAGATCCAAACCCCTTCTCCCACTCCGATATCTCATATGAATGAATGAAGATGATTTGCAGATGCAAAGACCTACTCAAAAACAGGAAGACTCTTATAACTATATGTACAAGAAAAACCCCCATACCTATCAGCATGTCCAGGGCACGTCTAGGGGTGTAACTGTTAGCCAGCTAGACTAGCAAACCTTCACGAGTGAGTTCGAGTCTCATTGGACTCCCCATTCATTCGGCCTTGTGTCACATCAAAGCAAAGAGCATTGTAAATTACTATCAGCATGTCCAGCGTTCTTCGTCCATCCTAACATTTTCCTGGATTACATTAGTCTGTGCCTTGAGGCTTGTATTCGTGTTTTGGGATTTTCCGAGTCATAGACGTTTGAAAAAAAATCAGACATAGGATTTGAACTTGTCGAAAACAAGGAATGATTTGAAATCTTTCTCGATGAACGAATGGAACTTGGATTCTGCACAATGTTCCTAATAGATCAGATGACGTTGTTTAAAGAAACGAACGCTGATTTATTAATCAAATGGCCAACTTTTCTTGTCATAAACAGCCAACTTTTTCTTGTTATACATATTTTCCAAAGTTTTTATATATTTTTACACTTTTGACACATCCATCGTTGACTTAAAATCACTAGTATAACCCCTCATAGCCCTGATGATGGTTCACTAGACCCGAAACGCTATAGGGTCGATTTTGTTTCTCAATAAATCTTTCCTACTTAGATTACCTTGTTATAAATTTTTCTTTAGAAACTGTCAGATTACAATCCATTATTTTCTTCCAAATATATATATATATATATATATGTATATATATATATAAGTCAGACATCTTAGTCTTGTAGGATTACCTTACCTTAGTTTACACATTTACCACAAGTAGTGTTGTTGGATTACCTTCTTTCATTTATTCCCTTATCGCTAAAAGACACACGTGTTAGTTACTAAAGCAACACCTCCAGGCAATACAACCAAGCGAGAACTCTCTCGCTCTTTTTCTTTTGTTCGGCATCACTCCAAGAAATAGATGTTCTGACAACGTGCCAGGTTCGAGTGTATCAAAAGACACAAGTCGGTTTGATTTCATATTAAAAACCTATTCATTACACAAAATAAGAGCCTGGTCGGCCAGGGCTGTGGAGTACGGTATCTCTGTAGAGAGGTAAAAACGCCTCCCTTAACGAATGCCTTGAAAATGACACTAAACAATCTGATGGTGAGGCTCCTGTAATGCTGAAACATTTGGGAACGCGAAGTGCCCCTTCATTGCCATCGCTCCCTGGTTCACTCTGGCCTGGACGGGGTAGCTCCAGATAGGGTCCTTTGTATGGTCAAAATAGAACTGTTTGATATTTAAACTCTGTGCAAAGAAATGACTAATACTAAATTGAATTGTTTGAAATTAAACTGTTTGAACCTTTAACTGTCAAAACAAATGACTGATGTTTAACTGAATTGTTAGTGATACATAGCAGTACTTGGAACTATTCAACTGTATTGAGTTATGCTAAATTGAATTGTTTGAAATAGAACTGTTTGATCATTTAACTGTGTGTAAACAAATGAGTGAGGATTATTTGAATTGCTAGAAATCCATAGCAATACATGGAGACATTTAACTATGTGCAAAAGAATGAGCGTAGACTTGTTTAAAAACGTTATCAACAAAATTTGTTTACAAATCATATAAACTATATATATATATAGTATATGATTTGTGAGCATATATATATATATACATATATATAAGTAAAGTTGGCGACCGTTGTCGAGGGCGACCCGAAGGCTCCCTTTTCAATAGCTACTATACCGAAGTGTAGGGGAGGGTGCTACTCCTTTCTCTGGATTGCTCCACTTTACCCTTGATAGTACTATATATTGCTGAGAGTTAAGCAAGGAGGTATCAAGTACCATTTTTAAAGTCTTTGGTATGACGCGACCTGGGATTTAATCCAGGTCTCCCAGGCCATTGGCGAATACTCTACCCACTAGACCAATGAGCCGATATATATATATATATATATATATATATATATGATTTATATATATATATATATATATATATATATATATATATATATATTATAACTTTCTAAAGAGGATTTGGCATTAAATTACCAAAAATTTTTGATATGCCATAAAACCAAACCATTGAAGATAACTTTATTAAAAGACTGTCTCGCTTATTGCATTCACACATTTTCTTTAGTTTCCACACATGTCACAGAGGAACCTTAACAAAAGACTTATTCACGCGCATTTGTTATCTTTCTTTAGTTGTCCACATTTGTCTAAGTAAATTCCATTAAGTTTTTAATTGTCTACACCACATTTGTCATCTACCACTGTCAGAGCGACCGTTCCGCACAGAAAACTCACCAAAGGATAATGAGAAATTTCGACGTCTGACAACACAAGGTGTTTCTCGAAAGAAAGTAAAGAAAGAAAGGGAAGCGATGAGAAAGAAAGAAAAGTGAGAAGAAATAAAGAACAAAAGGGAGAACGAAAACATAGAAAATAAACAGAGAGAGAGAGAGAGAGAGAGAGAGAGAGAGAGAGAGAGAGAGAGAGATATGTTCCACACGTAAATAATTATGTCATTTCACACTGGATTAAATGAGAGTCTATCAAATTAAAAAGTGCGTTCCTTGGGTTTTCATTTTAGCAAAATTAGTTCAACGCAACAGAATAATGAAACTATTCAGCTTCTACGTTGTTCCAAAACATGTTCTTCTTTGTTTGTTTCTTTTCGTTTTTTTACGAAAATAATATTTCAAATCTGATAAGATTGGATCAGTTTCTATGGACTCAAATCATGACAACCTGATTATCTGGAAGATTTAAAGTGTCTCTAATATCCAGGTCGTTCATCATAGCGCAATGGTTAGTTCTTTTCATAGACAGTTCGATCCTCAAGTGTGCTTAAGTACAGTGCCATGTTAAGAAGGGCTTAGTAAATAAGTGCTCCTACAGTAGCACCCTATTCAGAGAGTTCGTTTCATTGACCTAAACACTAATGTATTTAAAATGAACTTAATTAATTGGATGGTTCAATTCTGAAACCTTGAAACAGAATAAGAAATTCTGAGCGCCAAAAGTGCGCCCTCTGTGGTACAATATTTGAATTGTTCGTTTCACTCAAACAATCTAATCGAACTTAATTGGATGCCTCACTTCTGAAGCCTTGTATCAGACTAAGTAATACTGGGTACATATGGGCGCCTTCTTTGTCACCATTTTTAGATTACTCTTTTCATGGAATTAAACATACTTGTATTCAAACTGAACTTAAATGAATCCCCGGCTCCTGAAGCCTTGTGCCAGACTAAGAAACACCGAGTAAATAAATAACACTGCAGTAGCGCAATATTTTGATCATTCGATTCACTGATAAATTATTACTGTATTTAAATTAAACTTAATTGGGTGTTTCGCTTCTGAGACCTTGTATGAGATTAAAGTAATCTTTATAAATAATTAATTTTACCGATAGTTCTTGAAATGGAATCGGTCTTTTCTTGAGAATTCCCATAATCTTCCTCGTAGAAGACTAAACAGATAACATTGAAAAATATGTAAAACAACATTCTTCTTTTACGTTTTTTTTAGTAGAGGAATTATATTATATAATATTATATTCAGACCTAACCGATAAAATGAAACGCAGTTTCTTCCAGGCAGCGGTCGTATCGATACTGCTATATAGATGCACTACATGGACTCTAACAAAACGGCCGGAGAAGAAGCTAGACGGCAATTACACAAGAGTGCTGCGAGCAATCTTGAACAAGTCCTGGCGGCAACACCCCACAAGACACAAACTGTACGTCCACCTGCCTCCCATCACGAAAACTATTCAAGTTAGACAAACCAGACATGCAGGACACTGCTGGAGAAGCAGGGACGAGCTCATAAGTGATGTACTCTTGTGGACCCCCACACATGGCCGTGCAAAAGCAGGACGACCAGCACGAACATATATTCAGCAATTATGTGAGGATACGGGATGTTGTCCTGAAGACCTGCCGGAGGCGATGAACGATAGGGAAAAGTGGCGAGAGAGGGTCAGGGATATCCATGCTACAAGCACGACATGATGATGATGATTATATTATATTATATTATCGCAGATGGCTCAGTTGTAGAGTTTCGGCTCTGCAATCTGTGGTCGCTGGTTCAATCTTCAATGAGAGAGATCACAATATACTACTACTGATGAGACATCGTTAAATGGTTTCAAGTACAGCTATTTAACACGAATAATTCTATTTATCATGTATTCTCAAGTAATATACATGATTTTCCTACCGTTGCATAGAACATGAATATGACAGTGATACCTATTGTAGTTGTGCGGCTGGAATGTCTCCGCAAAGTCCTGAAGAAAAATCGAGACCATCCAAACCACAGCCTTGTTAAGATCGACTTGAATACTGAGAAAAGTCCTGAAGACTCGAAGAGACTAGTCACTTTGACTCCTGTGAGAAGACTATCAATTTACGCTGGTGCGAAAAACTCGTAATGAGAGAAATAATAAGAACAAATGGTTTATGCAAAACCCAACATCTGTCTTGAAGAATGTGACAAACAAACAGATCACTTAATCTCAGGCAGACGACCAGACCTTATAATAATCAACAAGGAAAAAAAAGAGAACTTGGAAAATTCTCAACTTTGCAGTAAAATTAAAAGAAAGTGGAAAGTAAAGTGGAAAGTAAGTAAGTGGAAAGAGGAAAAGTACCTCGACCTTGCAAGGGAATTGAAAAAACTGTGGAACATGGAAGTGACGATTATACCAATTGTAATTGGTGCTCTTGGTACTGTCAACAAAGGATTGGCACAAGGCTTGGAGGACTTGGAAACAACGGGACGAGGTGACTCTGTCCAAACTACAGCATTGTTAAGATCGGTTAGAATACTGAGAAGAGTCCAGTCCTGGAGACTTGAGGAGACTTGCTGTCACCCAAACTCCAGTGAAAGACCACCAGCTAATGATATTAAAACTTTAGGAGAGAAACAGAATCTCTTTTAATAGCAGCACAAACAACGCCGTAAGAACCAATCATATCAAAGCGAAAGGGAAGCGACAAGAAAGAATGAAAAGTGAGAAGAAATAAAGAAGAAAAGGGAGAACGAAAATAAGACGCAACAAAATAGCAAATGCTGGCTATGCGGTGACAGAGATGAAATCATCAATCACATAATAAGCGAATGCAGCAAATTAGCGCAGAAGGAATATAAGACTAGACACGACTGGATCAGCAAGGTGATCCACTGCAAGAAATTTAAATTTGACCATGCCAACAAATGGTATATGTTCAACCTAGCACCTGTCCTAGAAAATGATACGCATAAACTCTAATGGGGCTTTGACATACACACGGTTCACCGGCTAACCACAGAATAAAACTGAAAGAATATGAAAAGATGGATAAGTGCCTGGACCTTGCTAAAGAATTGAAAAACCTGTGGAATATGCAGGTGACAATTATACCAATTGTAATTGGTGCTTTTTGTACAGTAACTAAAGGATTACTAAAGGGACTGGAGGACTTGGAAGTTGGCTGACGAGTGGAGACCATCCAAACTACAGCATTATTGAGAACGGTCAGAATACTGAGAAGAGTCCTGGAAACGTGAGGAGACTTGCTGTCAATCACACTCCAGTGAAAGAATATCAGGTAAAACTGATGTGAAAAACTTTCAAGGAGTAAATAATGATAATAATAACACTGGTCAACAACAAATTTGTTGTCTGCGATTTTTAGTTGATTTAGGACGAATCTGATGCGCTGAATCCCAAAATCTCATTGGTTTTGTTCAACAAAATCAAGTTTTTGAGTTGTGGCCACATGTCATTTTTTACGTTTTTGTTCACATGTAGGCATGTGTGGAGCATTTTAGAAGAAGTTGGTGGGTGTAAAATGCCATATCGAACAATTGTTTTGATTGGAAATGATTATTTTAATGACAAGAATTATTCAGGTCTGATAGTTCTGAGTGATTATGTCGAAAAGGGATAAGTTTGAAGTCATAAAACCATGTTTTCTGTGTTTTCTGTGTATGTGGGATAGTAGGGACCGTTCTCAGCATTACACGAAGAAGGACTGGCCTTTGCAGGAGGAATTGGTGACTTGCCAAGAAAGGAACGTCATCAATGACCCTCTGGTGGACAGAGACAGAATACTCATCCCACCGCTGCACATCAAGCTCGGCTTGATCAAGGATGGTGACTGCTTCACTTACTTATCCTGCAGCTCATCAGAGATCCAGAAATCGAAACGAACTGGAACGAAGTGGAACTGGAAGCGTGGAAGGCTTTTGTTCTGGTAGTGAAAAAAATTTCTTGGCAACAATAAAGCCCGAAACTACGCAGAACATATCAACAACATGCTGATTGCTTTTAGAAACCTAGGCTGCAACATGAGCGTGAAGATGCACTACCAATTTTCACATATGGACAGGTTTCCTGAGAACCTGGGTTCAATGAGTGACCTGTTGGGGAAGAGATTCCATCAGGACTTGAAAGAGATGGAGACCAGATATCAGGGTCGCTGGGATGCAGTCATGATGGCTGACAACTGTTGGAATCTGAAGAGAGACCTCCCTGCCTCTGAGCATTCCAGGAGTTCGAAGAAACGGAAGTTCAAGCCCTGAAGTTTGAACAATGGTGAAGCAACATGCAATTTACGTGTACTTACCTTTATCAATGCCCACCATTCAGTTTACAGTAATTGATGTTTCTATCAGGTAATCAATGTATTTTGTTAGCAAAACATTTTTTTCTCTTAAAAACATATTTAAGATGATATGTGTTGAAAAAAATCAGCTGATAATGCCACAAAAATGTAATCGATTTTATCAAAAGATCTGATTTTTTTCAAGTCTACCGCGCAAAAAAACCTGACCTGATGGAGAGAAACGGATGCCATTTCCTGATTCAGCAGTGCCGAAATACCTTAAATCAGTAGTAGAAATTTAGACAACATTCAAAAAGTCAAAAATTGTTACCCAGTGTAATAATTCTTTGTAAATGTTTGAACAGCTCGATTTGACCTATAGATGGGACCCTGACAGAAATGACCACTCCGAATCAAAGTGAGCAATGAAAGAGGCACTTCACTTTCTATAAAGCTTCAGGACTGGAGCCTCATCGTCAGATGCAGTTCTGAGATGGATAGATTGATAGATAGATATGAAGAGAAGGAAGTTGTCATTTAATAAGCTTAGCCAAGTTTAACACGAGGACGGATGTATGAGATATCCAGTGGGAATTGAACTCACAAAAAAGGTCTGCTAGTTTGATTTGCCAACCATTATACAACGTGACGTGTCGACAAAGAGATTGAGAAGGGATAGATTTGAATCGACTAATATTGGTACACGCATTCATATAAATAAAGTTAGAAAGATAGGGGAACGGGAATGAAATATAACCATACTCTCCTTTTATAATTAGCAAAGAACAGACAATAGATACATAGATATATATATATATTTAGCCTATGTGTACTGATGTATTATGATAAAAAAGTAACCAAAATATTTAAAAGAACAAAACAAAATAAACAAATCAAACAAAAAAATACGAAAACATTATTAATGTTATCATATCAGAGGTATATTATTATTATCATCATTATGAGTACGTCGAAAAATTGCTACGTAGACAAAGAGTAAGTTGTATGCATTTACCCAACCCCTCCACCATGAGCAGGATGTGACACAAGGCCAATTGTTGTATATTGACCCTTGACCCAGCCGTCAATCAGAGATGCACCTTTGTAAATAAGCGGAAAAAGAAGCGAAAGCAAGTGGACGTGATGAAAGAATATAGGCAGATGTCGGCGGCCGTTGAGTCAGTTGGATGACAGGAAGGCCAGAGTGAGAACCAGCTTGCAGACTGAGAACGCACCCTGAGGGTTGTGGCCCTCAGCGACCCCTGAATGAGCAACCCCAGCCAAGATGCAGAAGAAGTGATGAGTGGGTTCTTGAAGATAACACAGCACGCTATGGTCAAGTTGGGTCAATATAGCAGTCTGTCCCTGTCTCCACCCATCTCTCACACACCACAGAAACATCAACCCTTTCGAGAATAATGTGTGAAAGATACATATTTTTATAAATAAGTGTGCTCGTTCGTTCATTGAAGTTCGTAGATTATGTTTGATTATGTTTCAGCTTATATTTGTATATGTATGTGGGTATGCAACACAGTTTTTAAGTGGAGTAAAGTCGGTTTTAATTCAGAATTCTTCTTGACATTTGAACAGAATGTCTACACGAGTGATTCGAAGGGATTTTCGTCAATGGATGCCTTTACTTTCTCCACTCGCCGACGCGACAGGTGCCAAAATCTTTTAATCCATTAACAATTGCCAGTACCAATCCAGAGGCAGATAATCCACTCATTAAGTATAATAATCAGATTATTGAAGTAATCAAAAATGATGCATAAATGATTAACGGATATTGATTTAAATATTTTCGGGAAGCGCTTTATTTAATTCAGAAACTTTCATTGAATTAATTATCAGGAATTTGAGACAGCGAGAATCATTTCTTGTCAGACACTGATAGACGTAACGCCTTTTCATTTGAGTTTAATTCAATCAGTTTTCAGTCAAGAACTCAAATCGGGCAAAGGATTTTAAAGAATTAGCGAGTTGTGCCGTTGAAACAAGAAATACATCGGTATGCTTTTCAAATTCCATCTTCACTGAATGACTTATTGGGAATTTGTCACAGACGAAGCCTAGCTTTGCTTTTATCTTATGATAAATCCAGAAAGACTGTCAATCGAACCTATGTTGGTATTTTTTTAGGCTGACAAAAAATTCATCTTAGGGAAAGAGAAACCTCATTATATGATTAAATAACTAAAAATAGAAATAAATCTACACAAAATATTTCAGTGGAAGGAGAATAGTTTATCACAGTGGATTGAATGAAAGATTTCCTTCGACATTCCTTTTATAGTCCTCCTCCGTACTGCCCACAGATGAAAGAGGAGCTAATACTTCAAAAATCCATCACATCAGGGTAACCCCAAATCCAAGTGATTGACCCGGCTCTGTCTGTGTATCGAGCTGGACTTTATGGAAAAACTAATCACATCATGAACGAGTGCAACAATATGGCACAAAAAGGGTACATGACTCGGTGGAAATTGTATTAGAGATAACAAATCTGAATATGTTGACAAATTGTATACACACAAACCAGAATATGTCCAAGAAAATGAGATATAAAATTCTCATGTATTTTGAGATACAAACGGATCTTTTAGCCTCGGTTAATTAACAAAAAGACACACTTATCGTCTAGTGGATTTTACCGTTCCAGCGGACCATTAAGAGAAAATGAAAGAAAGGCAGATGGACAAATACTTAGACCTTGCCAGAGAGCTGCAAAAAATTGCGGACCATGAAAGTTGAATTGGTGATGCTAACTGTAGTTAGTGCTCTTGGAACAGTATCCAAAGGTTGGAAAGAAGACTGAAAGAATTGGATATCAAAAGAAGAATCAAGTCCATTCAGACCACGGCACTAAGATCGGCTGGAGGCCAATGTAGACTTCCTCTCATACTCCATTTAAAATCAATGTTCAAAACTCGTAAGAAACTCCTGGGGAGTCCTCCTTGTAAGACACTCAGGACCATTCTTAAAATGGGCAAGGGAAGAACCCAGTGAAATAAATTAGAGGCGAAGAAAACTAATGACGAAGCACACAGTTTCACATCCGAGAAATGACATTGACAGTCTGTTTGTTTGATTTTGTTTTACGACACTTCGACCATTATAGGTTATTAATACCAAATCTATTTTTATACATATAAAAAATTCTATTTCAGACTATTCAGTTTAGTCTAAGTACACAGGTTCAATGTTAAAGAACAGTTCTATTTCAAACAATTCAATTTATCATAAGTATACTGCTTAGTTCTATCGATAGGACCCTAACAGGTGCTACAACTTCGAGCCAGAATGGACATGGGAGCGATGCCAATGAAGAGGTAATCCACATTCCTCAAAGCTCCAGCATTACTGGAACCACATCGTCAGATTGTTTAATGTCATATCGAGGGTACTCGTTGGGTGGGGTCTTACCCCTATACAGAGAAGCAGCCAGTGTATTCTACAGCCCCAGCCGACTCAACCAAAACAGTCTGTATATGTCCTTAAAAGAAGGAGGGAGGGCACTTTCTACCATTGAAGACGACATGGATGAATCAATACGACGACTCCAAGACTGTATTAAAAAGAGAGACGAAAATTAATTACTGTAGTACTGAAAATATAAAAACAAGTAGAACAACAATAGATATAAAGAAAAAACTCTGTTCGGTTATTCCTTGCGAGAAACTGGCAAAATCTCATATGAGAAGAGCTGGACACGGCCGCCGAAGAGAGAAACTGAATCTCTTATTATAGTAGTATTAAACGTCATAAGAACCAGATTTGTTAAAAAGAAAATAGATAATATGCGAGAGGATAATTAGTGGCGGTGACGCAGAGATAGAGACGAAACAATCAATCACATTATCAGCAAATGTAGCAAACTAGCGTAAAGGAAATCTAAGACTAGACACGACTGGGTGGGAAATGTGATCCACTGGGAATTGTGCAAGAAACTGAAATTTGACCATACGAACAATCCATCCTTGATCGCCCTTCGGGGCCCGTGGCGCAGCAGATAGAGGCGTTGAGTCTCTACGGTTCCAGGTGAGCATTGTCAGAAGATAGCGGTTTCAAATCCTACCCAAGCCGGTCAGAGGTTTACTAGGTCAAAAACATGGTGCGATAGACAACAACTATAGAAGGCAGTAATTACTGGGGATACGGTTACAAGACTCAGCATTCCTATCCGAGGTCACGGTAAAATCACATGAAGAAGGCCAGAGGTGAAATTTGGCCGAAACGTAGTGAAAGAAGAAACAACACAAAAACTACCAAGATGAGGACAAAAAGTCCGCAATGAATAACAAAAAATTAATTCTCAAGCTTTTTCTTTTTTTAGAATATCTCATCTTGTGGGTCTGTTAATATTTGGCTCACAATTGAAATCCCTGATGAAAGGTAACCAATTTGAATCGGTAGGCGACATTAAGAGACAGTTAATGACGATCCAGAAAGAGGACTTCTCAAGGCGTTTTACAAAGTGCCCTGAGATAAATGTGTAAGGTATTTTTAAGTGGACTAAAGTGCGATTTAACTATGTAGCTTACTCTGTACCATTTGCGAATAGACCTCGTGTATATATACGTGCTGTAAGAGTCATATTATTGTTTTGATGTTTCATCTAATAGGTCGAACATTTTGGTCTCCATACCAGACTCCACAGAGTTAAGGCACTCCTTGTCCACTTCAAGAACCCTTGGAAAAATCGCTCCAGTCGATTATCAAGGCATAATTGATGAGATGATTTAAAAATGTGTGTGCCTTAACTAGCATTTTGACAAGAATCAAGAAAAGAAAAAAAGAAAAAAAGGAAAATGAAAGAAAAAATGAAATGTAATATGAAAAGTTTGTTTTTCGAAAAATCATCGTTTTGGTCGACTGTCCATGTGTGGCTCGTTCTCTATCCTTCGTAAAAAACCCATTCCTCCCCAGATTTGAGAAATCAGATGGAATAATGAGTTATTTCACCGGTTAGTGATTTATAGACCATGTTGAAAAAGGAACGCCAATATCAATGACGTCATTATTCGGCCGGTGAGTCAAGATCGGAGGGAGCGCTATTCGGATGTCGGTCTTTGTTGAAATGTTGATGTTGACACCATGGGTGTGATGTGTGCTCGTGTGTGCGTGATCAGAACAATGAAGAACTAGAATTTACGAACAATAGCTTGAGAGACTACATGGCTAAGAAATGCTCTATAGCAAGCGCCAAAATTAATTAAAACGTCAACTGAATTTGAATATGTACTACAAGGTATAAAAGTAGTAATTTATTATATTAGGTTGGCCAAAAAGTCCCTTCTGTTTTTTTTTCTCTAAATGGCATTAGGAGAATAGAGTATCGTTTTCTATTGTATTGTGAATGTTTTCATATTTGCATTTAGAATGATAAAAATTGGGGTATTTTTGCTAGGTGGTAGTGATGACAAGAATAAACTTTTTCGGTATATTGTACTTTAAATTTCAAGGTAAAATTATGAGTCAAACATAAAAAAAATTAGTATCAATTTATGAAGATGGTACGTCAAAAGTACTTTGACAAATTTCAAGCTGGAGATTTTGCCAGCTCAAATATGTATATATCAAACTCCCCCCCCCGCAAGTCGGATGTGATACAAGGTTAGTTTTTAAATTTTCAACCAGTGCTAAATAACCAGCCTGCCCTACTGTTTAGTTATAATTTGAAGGGGAATAGTTGTAGGGTTTTATGGCATATCAACCATTGTAGGTTATTTAATGCTAAATCATCTTTATACATATATATTAGATATATACGATTTGGTTTGGCAAGGTTTGGTTTTATGGCATATCAAACATTGTAGGTTATCTTATGCCCAAATCTTTTTATACATATATATTAGATATATGGGATTTGGTTTGGTTGGGTTTTATGGCATATCAACCATTGTGGGTTATTTAATGCCAAATTTCCTTTATACATATATATTAAATGTATATGATTTGGTTTGGTTGGGTTTTATGGCATATCGACCATTGTAGTTTATTTAATGCCAAATCTCCTTTATACATATGTATCAAATATATAGGATTTGGTTTGGTTGGGTTTTATGGAATATTAACCATTGTGGGTTATTTAATGCTAAATCATCTTTATACATATATATTAGATATATACGATTTGGTTTGGCTAGGTTTGGTTTTATGGCATATCAACCATTGTAGGTTATCTAATGCCCAAATCTATTTATACATATATATTAGATATATAGGATTTGATTTGGTTTCGGTCTACAGTATATCAATCTTTGTAGGTTATTCAATACCCAACCCTCTTTATACATTATACATAAAATATACAAGATTTGGTTTGGGATTTATGGAATATAAACCATTGTAGGTTATTTGATTCCCAGTCCTCTATACATATGTAGTAAATATATTTTATTTGTAAACATATTTTGTTGATAACATTTTAAAATGGGCGTGAGCTCTTTATTTTACATTTAGTTGAATGGTTTCAAATATTTTTATCTTGCACGAATATTTCTATTTACTACAGACAGTGAAGTTGTTACAAGTATTGTTATTTAACACTAATCATTCTATTCAACATTACTCATTCTTTTGCACACACTTAAATGATTCCAAATATTGCTACGTATCACAAACTATTCAATTAAACCTCAGTCATTTGTTTACTCTCAGTTAAATGATCAAACAGTTCTAGCATTTGATTTAATATAAGTCATTTGTTTGCATTCAGTTAAATGTCAAACATTTCTATTTGACCAATAGATAGAAAGCGGACCTGGAAGCAATGGCAATGAATGAGTACTCCTTATTCCCCAAAGTTCCAGTACTTGAGCCTCACCATCAGATGACAAAATGTCATATCCAGGACACTCATTCAATTAAACAGTCATTTGTTAATACACAGTCAAATGATCAAACAGTTTTATTTGACCAATAGATGGGACCCTATCAAGTAATACCACTCCAGAGTGGACTTTGGAGTAATAGCAATGAAGGGGTATTCCACATTCCCCATAGCCCCAGAACTGGAGTCTTATCATCAGATTGTTTAGTGTCATATCAAGGACACTCATTGGTAGCAGGGTGTTACCTCTCTGTAGTGATGCAGTCGGTGTATAGATGCATTCTTACTTTTCCGAAGAATTGTGGAATGCAAATATCTCTTTCATGATTTGAACTTGGATCACCGACTCCAATTCCAACGATGATATCAGTTGTGCCACAAACGTCTCCTGGTCATATAGTCATTTACTAAGCTGAACTTAGTTCGATACAAAGCCTGAAGTATGGAGCTCTCAGTCAGAATCAAATTTACTAAAAATGAATCGCTATACTTATATTAAAAAATGAAAATCATTATATTTTGTTTCATCTCTGAATTTCAGAAATGGTACATCACTCTCTCTTTAAAATTACTTTCTAAAAAAGAGAAAGGGTATGTGCGTATGAGAGAGAGAGAGAAAGAGAGAGAGAGAGAGAGAGAGAGAGAGAAAGAGAAAATGAATGCGGGTGAATGAGAGAAAGAGAAATAGTGTTTGTGTGTGTATTGCAGAGAGAGAGAGAGAGAGAGAGAGAGAGAGAGAGAGAAAGAGAAAGAGAAAATGAATGCGGGTGAATGAGAGAGAGAGAGAGAGAGAGAGAAAATGAATGCGGGTGAATGAGAGAAAGAGAAATAGTGTTTGTGTGTGTGTTGCAGAGAGAGAGAGAGAGAGAGAGAGAGAAAGAGAGAGAGAGAGAGGGGTATAATGTGTGGTGGAGAAAGAATAAATGCATGTGTATGAGAGAAACGTGTATGAGAGAAAGAGAAATAGTATGTTTGTGAGTGTGTGTGTGCGTGTGTGTGCGTGTGTTTTGTGTGTGTGTGTGTGTGTGTGAGAGAGACAGAGAGAGAGAGAGAGAGAGAGAGAGAAAGAGAAAGAGAGAGAGAGAGTGAGAGGGATGTGTGCCAGAGAGAAAATAGTTGTGTGTGAGAGAAATAAAAATAGAGAGAGTGAGAGACAGAGCCAAGGACAGAGAAACAGAGAATGAGTAGTCGTATGAAAGAGGAAAAATGTTTGTGCACACATGTGTGTGTATGTGTGTGTGTGGGAGAGAGAGAGAGAGAGAGAGAGTGAGAAGGAGAGAGAGAGAGAGATGAGAGGGAAAGACAATATGCTGGGGGAGAGAAATACTCCTTCTGTGTGTGTGTGTGTGTGTATGAGTGTGGAATGTGGAAAGATTTCGTTTTTGTGTCTTCTTCCGGACGTTTGGTTTTCTTTCTTCCGGACACGAAACTGACCATTGTTGAACTGTGAGAGAATGCGTGCCAAAAAGTGAAAGGCTCTTTTGAAGGTCCCGGAAGCCTTTTATAAAACTGACCTCAATAGTTGGGCAGAATGAATCCAAAATCGAATGCCATCGTTACGCATCTTCTTTGTTCAAAATTTCGTTCAGGTGTTGCGATTCAAGTGGTAAAGAAAGAAAAGAGAAGAACAGCCAAATCTATGATATTATTCTTGTTATTCTTTGCTTCCTTCACTCCTCTGTGTGCATGTTACGCATTTATTGAACTGATTCATTAAGTGATAGAGAGGATTTGTTAAGAACAGCACTTAGCATTCTTGTGTACTTCCCATCTCGCCTTTTCTACAAGCGTTTCATTGAAGTTCAAGAAGTGCATCCATACAGTAGCACAGACATGGCTATCACTTGGTGGGATTCTTGTTTTCTTTTATCAGAGGGGAATACATTTCAATGTGATCGATAACCGGTCAATAGCAATCACCGCCTTTCTATATGTATATTGCCATCATTCTCTATAGATGAGATATTGTTACCGAGGTAGGTGAACTATTCTACTAATTTCAGAAGGTAGTCATTTAAAGTGGAAATGATTACTCGCTGAGTTCACGTAAACGCCAGTGCTTATTGCTGTATATTCCAGGCCATGCAGCAGAGATTCGACATGGATAGGTGTATTTTCAAGGCGTAGTCTGCATTAGAAATTGTTTCTACAGGATGTCCAATGTTTCTTGCTTTGTTTTCGAGTGAAACCATTTTCTTTTATTTGATGTATTGACGTTCGTACTACCTAATGAACGTAGATTATAGATTAAAAATGGTGCTAATGTCTCTGCGCACAAGATTTCTGCTGTTATGTCAAAGAGATCAAAGTCACCATCGGGAAAGGGAACCATTGCTTTTGTGTTTTTGTAGAAGCAGTTTTTTTTTTAAAGACAATATGCCAGAATTTTTTGCTCCATCTTTCCTCTGTGTATGGAGTCATATGAGAAATCTACAAACAAAAGAGCTGCCTCGAGATTTTTTGGATGTACTCCTTCGATGAATCGTTAAATATTCAGAATCTGACCTATTGTGGATCCATTTCTCCAAAATCCGTTGTGATTTTTTTTCTGAGAATTTTTTCGTCTTATGCTCGAATACGGTTTTGAAGCTGGGCATAATAAACCGAAGCAGCAATGGCAGAATGCTTCAGTTGTTCTTGGTGATTCCAAGGTCACCTCTCTTGTATCGCCGTCAATAAAGAAAACAATATATATATATATATATATATATATATATATATATTTTGCAAAGAGTGGTGTACAAGTCGACTTATTAAGCCAGAGAAAATCTCTACAAAATTAGCAGGGCACCCAAGAGATGATAGTCTGAAAGCGCTAAATCTGGTGAGTATGGGGATGCAGTAAAGTTGTCCACCCGAATTAGATGATTGTCTCCTTCGACCTGATGCTTCTGTGTGGTCGATCATTGTCACGTAGAAGGTTCATATAACCGATTGGCAAGATTTATCAACTTCATACTATCATCTCTGCAGTTCCATGAAAGAGGGTTTTAGAGGCAAATATTATGCCAGTAACAAGAAAGAGAAAACTTTAACGATGATGTAGCTCTATGAACAGTCAACAGAATTTCTGTCAATAGAAATGGTGACCATGTTGAGAAGTAGGGATGTAATCAGCAGAGGACCAGCTTCACATTGACGTATGATAGATTTTCCTGTGGCGGTATTTATTCCTGTACGAAAGAAAAAGACATTATATATATATATATATATATATATATATATATATATATATATAATAGATAAATATATATTAGATATATATATATTTAATTCATGGAATATAGACTGCGACCCTGGGTTTCATGAAGTCTTTTGCAAAACAACAATCATCAGGCAGTTAAGAAGATGGGTCACAGTCTATATTCCATGAATCAAACACACACACACACACACACACACACACACATACACACACACATATATATATATATCTTTTTTTGGTTTTCTTTTGACCACTGACTAAGTACCCCTTGATTTTTTTCAAGGGGTCGGACGAGGTTGGTCTTTTCTTTCTTTTTTACCCAAAAAACTTTTTTCTTTTTCCTCTGGGCGGTGATTCGAGATATTTTTATCTCTTGTTCCTGGCCAGGGTTTTTTTGTTTTTTTCTGGTACCGTGAATACTGGTAGATATTAGATTAGTAAATATATATATCTAATATATATTTATTTATTATTATTATTATTATATAATAGCTCTAGCCTAGATATTGATCACTCTCCACACTCGTATATTGCACTTGATTCGACAAATACCCACAAAGTGATTGAGTGACAACCAACACTCTTATAATATATATATATATATATATATATCAGTGCCAGGGCTTATTCTTTGGTGGTGATACTCAGCACAACAAGTTGTATAGGTACGTGAAGAGGGGTATCACCAAGTATTCCCATTACACTAAGAATTGTCACAAAGGGGAAGTACCCTGTATGGTATCTGACGATATGATGTTATTTACTGATCTTTGCCTAGTTTGGGATACAAACTTCAAATTGCTTACATTACTCGTTGTTATTCATTGGCTCATTCAATCATCTGATGGCAACGGGTGCTTTTAACATGAATTGATCGTACTTTGATTACAATCCTTAAATCCATAAATAAATATCGATGGATAATTGAGTAAAAAGTTTAAAGGTTGATATTAACAAATGGTGATGAATATGATGATTTTCCTGTGGCGGTATGTATTCATTACTTTTTGACTTACCTTCGTGTGTATATATATATATATATATATATATATATATATAATAGATAAATATATATTAGAATAAAAAATAAAGATAAAATCAAATGAAAGAAAGAAAAAAGAAAGAAAGAAAGAAAGAAAAGACAAAGAAATAAATAAAGTATATGTGAGAGTTCAAAAGAATGAAAGAAAGAATGAAAGAAAGAAAGAAAGAAAGAAAGAAAGAAGAATTAAATCGTCTGATTGAAAAAAAAGAAAGAAGCAATAAGATTGATAAAAAAGGGATATACTGAGATAGATAGATTTCTCCTTCTTTTCTTTGTCAGTTCGAAGCCATTCTCTTTGATTTTGTCAATCGATGTTCTAAGTACGTAGTCTAGACAAATGATAAAGAGGTACGGGGCCAGCGTGTCCCCTTGTAGTACTCCTGCTACAATGTCGAAGTATTCTGTGTCTCCATCTGGTGATCGTACTTTTACTTTAGTGTTTCTATAGAGAATCGTTATTGCCGCTACGGTTTCTTTAGGTATGCCGTACGCTAGTAGGATTTGTTCCATCTTTCCTCTGTGAATGGAATCGAAAGCTTTGGTAAAGTCAACAAAAATTTATGTCGCTTGTAGGTTTTTTGCCCGTACACCTTCAAGGATTCTACGGATGGTTAATATTTGTGAGGTCGTGGATCTATTTTTTCGGAAGCCATTTTGGTTTTTTCTAAGTATGTTGTCGATTTCGGCTTCTATGCGGTTTTGTGGTAGGGCATTGTAGATTTTGGCTGCTATGGATGTAAGTGTTATGCCTCGGTAGTTTTTGGCTAATCCGAGGTCCCCTTTTTAGGAAAGGGGAGTATGCATCCCTTCGTCCATCTATCTATCGGATTTTGATTGTATACTGCGTTGCAGTGTCGGAGCAGTATGTCGTCGAATTGTCTGGTCTTCCATACTTCCGGGGGAATTTCGTCCAGCCCTGCAGCTTTCCTATTTTTAATTTTTCTGAGAACCGAGTCGAGTTCTTCTTGTGTGAACGGTCCTAGTTTAATGTCTAATTGTTTGCTAATTATTCTGGTGATTGGTTCATGTGTTATTTTCGGTGGGTTTCCAAGTAAGTTTTCGAAGTGCTGTTTCCACAGTTTTATTCTTTCTTATTGGTTTGCTGCTTTCAGTTTTGCTTTCGCTGTGTTCTTTCTTCTACTCACTTCGTTTATTGTTTGCCATGCTATCCTAGATTGTCTATCTTCCACCGAGTCTCTAATCTTATCTATCTGATTTTGAATGTATTCTGTCTGTTCCTTTATATATACGCCTGCTAATTGTTATTGTGCCGTTTTTAGTTTTAAGGCATTTGTGTTTGTTGGTTTTTTCGATAGTATTTTCACTAGTGCACGTTTTTCTCTCACCGCTGTTTCCCAAGGGACTCTATATTTAGTTTTGAGTTTTGTTGGAATGTATTTTGCTGCTGCCTCGAGGTGTGCATTGACGAAATTTTCATATTCGTCGTTTGGTGTACTTTTTTCCGTCCTTTCTTGTAGTGTTTCGAATCTGTTTCTTAATTCTAATACGTATTTATCTCTTATATCTCTGTTGTTCAATAGGGCCCAGTCATAGTGTTTGGTGGTCGCTGTTCGTTTGTCGTTTTTTCGTAGGCTTAACCGTATTTTCGCCGTGACTATTCGGTGATCAGTGGACACACCCTCAAAAGAGGAGTATGCCTCGCAATTCATTGCACTATTTTTCCATTTCTTGTTTATAAGGACGTAGTCTATCTGAGCTTTAGTATTGTTTGCGTACGTGTATGTCCATAGGTTGCCCTCCCTTTTTTGGTAGTTTGTATTGAGGCATGCTAATCTATTTCCTATCATGAAATCTGTTAGATGTTGCCCATTCCTATTTGACTTGTTGTGGAGG